>JAAGWQ010000180.1:0-209206 GCA_013396295.1 Fusarium heterosporum | reverse complement strand
AGTCTGGAGTCTGGGGCAATAAAGATAAAGACCAAAGAAAAGAATTGGCTCAAGGGTTTATAAGAAGCAGAGGCTATACGACGATCGTGGAGAATGAGAGAGTGTTTCCATAAATTAGCGGAGTGGATGGGTCTATTAAACAAAGTCTGATATCATGGATTCAGTTCACCTTGTTTTTTTTTTTCTGGCGCATGGCACATGTTCCAGGTATGACATTTGGTAGGTTTGGGGGTCCAGACGGCCCGGATGCCAGAATTAGGCTATGCAGAGCCTAATCCTCTTGGTTCAAGCTGTTTCCGCTCTGAAATGACGGATTTACCCAGAGGGAAAGGCGACGGATGACCCGCAAACGACAAAGGAGCTGTTCAATAAACGTCGCGAATTGCGTCGCATGTCTTGATTAGGGAATCCGGGAGGTCCTGAGCCTCACCCAACTTGCGCGGCGAACATGCACCTCGGGGTTTGTTTACCGAGTCCCCGCTGACGTCGATATCGAGATTCCAACCCCTGAGCCTATGCACCTCGGTGCGCAAAGCCCGGAGCTAGCGCCGAAAGTGAGCGAAAATGACGTTGTCGAGCGTGGAACATATATGTTCCGCGCCGTGAAGACCGAGATCGCTGCTGTGGGACTCATCACATGCCCCCACTCGGGGAGGGGAAACCCCGAGTTCTGGACTTTGGGGTTGACATGAAAAGGTTGAAGAGGTCATGAGCCTCTAGTCCAAGAGAGCGATGCGGGAATTGCGATATGCATTCTCTTTGACAACAATTCGATTTCAATGTGTCCTACGTTTGGGGTAATTTTCCCACTAATTAAGATGCAACAAGCGGTGATGGAACTTTCTGACTGGTGGAAGTTATTGCATCGCGCGTGCCGCACAATAACACTCACATTTCACGACAAGCCGATTTCTAAGATAACTTGACGCTCAAAGCCTGCGTTTGTACCAAACCTCTTGGTAACAAATTTCACATCAAATTTCTGCATTCGAACATGAAATTGATCGAGCTGATGCGATCGCAAACGACGGAAAATTTAGACAACTTCTGGAGATGTAGGGTTGGTGGCTGAGCCATGGTAAGTAAGCCGTTTGCCAACTAGTTCAACAAGCACCTATCGATGCCTGGCCGTCACAAATACCACTCCCATGAACCTTGCCTATCCTCCATACATGCTATCACTAAATTTTAGATAGGTGAGCGCATAAAGAATTGACTTTCGAATGCTATCAAACGATCACGATGGAACTTCCATACCGAAGTCTTCCCTGGTTCGCAATATGGCACCTATATGCTCCGTATCATCACCAAACAGCAGCCTCAAACTTCAGTCATCTGGAGCATATAGACACTCTAAGAAGCTAGTGTTCTACCAAAGTGGCATGAGGCCCAGCAGGCCAAGGTCTCGTTCGTTATCTCAACGGAGCGGACAAATCAGATGTCTTGAGCGATAGCATGAGCCTGTTCTCTACCTGTTCTCTACCTGTTCTCTACCTGATCACTACCTTCTACCAGTACTCCGCCTTGCTCAGCGACATGGCTACCAATCGCGAAGGCCACTCTCGTATGAGAGATTCCCTGTCTTTCCGACGACCCGTCCACGCTTTTCGCACCGCCATTCGAAACGAACTTGCGGCGTCGACCATCTCAAATTTGAAACATCACGAAATGTCCCGAACCCATCGTCCTCAACACGGAGATACTCCTCGAGTTTTAATACGTCTACACTGGAGAGCCTGCGACACTGTATGTGTTGGACCACGTGGAACGGCGAGGGCTTACAAGGCGTTTAAAACCCATACCGGGCGTGTTGATGGGACTTGGTCCTGTATAGATGAAAACGTCATAAAGGAAGCCACCGAATGCACACCCAAAGAAAGGCGCCACCATTGGGATCTAGGGGATTTGGTTAGTTGAATTTCCATCATCAGAATATTCAGGTTGGACTCACCCAAAAGTAGTAACCGCCAGCAGACCACACCTCACTTCCGTATCCGATCATGTACGAAACCAAGCGAGGACCAAAGTCACGAGCCAAGTTGATGGCGTAACCAGTCTCCCATCCAAAGCACGCACCGATACCGAAAATCAAGAAGAACAAACCGAGCGGCATCAATGGCCCGGCACCGATGTTGTTGCTGTCGGCCATAGCGAAGATGACGAACTGCAGAATGGTGCTGGCAACGAACTCAGAGAAGAACATGCCAGTGCGTGTCATGAACTCAGCGGGGTATGTGCAGAAGACGCCGGCGGTCGCATTCTCACCAATGACAGTCCGAATACCTGGACCGCCTTCATACGCATCGAAGGCAGACTTATAATTTCCATACACGACAGCTGCAGCGGCCATGGCACCGAGAATTTGAGCAATGGCATACACGGGGAACTTGCGCCAGGGATGACCTCTAAAAAGACAATTTGCCAGTGTCACAGCTGGGTTCAGGTGGCCGCCGGATTTGCCGCCAACGTACACTCCAAGCATGACACCGAGACTGCGTTCATGTCAGTTGGGAATTTGAAAAGAGGCAACAACAGGACTTACCCCCATCCCCATGAGATACTCTGGTAGTCACCCTTTGTTCCCCGACTGAGCACAACCTGGGCAACGACACCATCACCGAACAGAAGCAGGATGAAGGTGCCAAAGAATTCCGAGAAGGCATCTTGACAGTACTCTCTCACTCGGCTCCAGGCATACTGCTCAGGTGGGGGTGGGATCGTGGGCGTTTCACTGGTAGCCTCACTGTATTTCTCATGCTGGCTCATCTCGACTTTAGTGGGGATTGAGGACTTGTGGACAGAGGACCGGTGAATAGAAGAGTCAGAAATGGAGTCGTCCATGCTGGAGATGGGCATCTTGTGGAGTTGATGTTGATCTTTGACAGAAGATGTTGACGGATGCAGGTTACGATGGGGATTGGCGTCATCACATACTGTAACTCTGGGGATTACGTTACAATTTATGGTCAGCAACGGCAATACGCACGAAACAAGGTGCTTTTGCCCCTCAACCCGTTCAGGCCAAGACTCAAGACATCTCTTAGGCCTCGGTATTCGACAGCAAACATAAATGCAACGGACACCGAAACCGCGAAGTCTCGACCTGGGCATTTCTTCACCACCTGGTGGCTTACCAGCATGTCGATCCTCCCTGCGTTAGGAAAAAGGCACTCTGGCAGCGGGGAGGGGAAAGACAGGGTCGCGTCAGCGACTACTCTGGATGTAATCGAACCATGGGCGGCAAACATGGGGAATACCGAAATCCGCTCCGGCTTCGATGGTCATGTGAAGCGCAAAAGACATGTCGCTCGGCGGCACACCACCGAAACAACAAGGAGAGGGGAAATGAGAAGGTAGACATGGCGAGAGCACAACGTGGGATATCAATTACCGAAGACGTTTGTTCTGATCTGGATGCTTACACCGAAGAGGCCGCGGAGGGTACGACGTTTGGAGACTGGTCGGTTTGCGACGATAGTCGGTCGAAATGCAAAATCACACCCCACACTTTGCTCATCTCCACTAGAGATACACAATATTTGCAACCCCGGACATCCGCTTCCCCGAGGTTGTCTTGGCTAGAAATAAGGTATGGTCAATGCCAGGGGGTGTTATATTGACCCGCATATACGGACGATGGATGTGCAAAGGCGGAGCATATAGAGCTTCTGGAACATGAACTACTTTTTTCCCATGTCTGTGGGGTAGCGAAAAAATTGCTGACATCAATTTCTGCTACGCCACCTTTCTTCGGTACAAACTCTCGCTCGTGATGTTCCGAGCGACGCGTACCGCAAAGGCTGTAATTCGGTATGGCAGAGCCGAGGCTTATCCTTACAGCTCGATGAGGAAAGTGACGTTGGTTGTGCCACCAGGGTGGGTGTGTGCCAAACCCCAATCACGGAAGGATTTGAGTCTTTTGGTCTCGTGCATGTGGTTTCTGACAGAACCAGGAACCCCGCAAAGCGCCCAGGCTTGGGGAAATCAAAAACAAAACGAACGCTACAAGGGTGGGAAACACTTCCCCGAGATACATTTCCAGGGAAGAACGCACAACAGGTCTTTGGTCTCGGTGTTTGCAGACCATGTCGACCGAGATTGGAAATACTTAAGGCCCAGGGAATTGCAGTCCGAGATGCGCTTTCTCCCTATTCCCCAATCAAACTTTCCCAAAATTCCTCGTTTATCTCGTCAAGCTTTCTTTGGCACTGTTGTATCCGCTCTGCCCCATCTGACACGCTTCCCCGCAAAACCAAAGACCACAACCCGCTCTTTTTTCACAATGCCTCTCCTCAATGGAAACTCAAACCCTACCTTTATTGGTGCTATCGATCAAGGGACCACAAGCTCGCGCTTCTTGATTTTTGACACCAGTGGCGAGGTCGTTGCTACTCACCAACTCGAGTTCAAGCAATACTATCCTCATCCTGGGTAAGCACAAATTCACAGCCTCTCAGCACGCCGCTAACGTTTATTTTAGATGGCACGAGCATGATCCGGAGGAGCTTGTGAGCTCTGTTGAGACGTGCATCGACGGTGCTGTCGAGGCTTTTGAAAGCCAAGGTCATTCTCGTGAGCAGATTAAGGCTGTTGGCATCACAAATCAGCGAGAGACCACCGTTGTCTGGGACAAGACAACCGGCAAGGCTCTACACAACGCCATTGTCTGGACAGACACAAGATCCAAAGATCTCGTTCGCCGTCTCAAGCGTCGCCTTGGCGCTGGCGAATTGATCTCACGATGCGGTATTCCGCTCTCCACATATCCTTCAGTGAGCAAACTGCTCTGGCTTCTGGAGAACATTCCCGAGGTCAAAGATGCTTACGAGCGTGGTGTTCTCGCATTCGGAACGGTGGACACTTGGTTGACTTATAAACTCAACGGCGCAACCGAGCGTGATGTCTACGTATCTGATCCTTCCAATGCGTCACGTACTATGTTTATGAATCTCGAGACGCTCAAGTACGATGAGGACATCCTCGACTGGTTCCGCATCGATGACACAAAGGTTACGCTGCCGAGAATTGTGCGATCTTCCGATAACAAGGCATACGGAACGCTTGCATCGACGTCTCTTAAAGGCGTCAAGATCACCGGATGTCTGGGCGACCAGTCTGCTGCACTTGTTGGGCAGAAAGCATTCACCCCTGGTCTCGCCAAGAACACGTATGGCACTGGCTGCTTCTTGCTTTACAACGTCGGGAAGAAGCCCGTCATCTCGTCACACGGACTACTTACCACTGTCGCCTTCGACTTTGGTGAGGGCAACACCATGTACGCGCTGGAAGGCAGCATTGCCGTCGCTGGCTCAAGCGTCAAGTTCCTTGTGGACAACTTTGGCTTCATCGAGTCTTCGTCCAAGCTCAGCGCACTCGCCGAGACAGTAGAGGACAACGGTGGGTGCACTTTCGTTACGGCCTTTAGCGGCCTGTTTGCCCCGTACTGGATTGACGATGCGCGAGGCACAATCTTTGGTATCACTGCGTACACGCAGCGCGGTCACATTGCGAGAGCCACTCTTGAGGCGACATGTTTCCAGACAAAGGCTATCCTCGATTCAATGGAGAGGGACAGTGGCCACGCGCTCACGGAGTTGGCTGTCGACGGTGGCATGTGCAACTCGGATCTCATCATGCAGGTACGTAAGACAGAGCAGTTAATTTCTGCAACACGCCCCTTTTTATGGGTAGTTATGCGAAGAATCAGCAACACATGCTAACTTTGGATTAGACCCAGTCTGACCTGATTGGAATCCCGGTAAACCGACCAGGCATGCGTGAGACGACAGCACTAGGCGCAGCAATTGCAGCGGGGTTCGCCGTGGGAGTCTGGAAGAGCTTCGACGAGCTCAAGGACGTGAACACACAGGGTCGTACCATCTTCAAGCCGCAGATCGCCGAGGAAGAAGCCACCAAGCGGTTTAGTCGCTGGACCAAGGCCGTCGAGATGTCCAAGGGCTGGACCAATGAGTAGACGGTTACGGAACAAAGGGCAAAGGGCGCAATTAATGTTTGCTTGTTTCTTAGTTTGTAGTGTACTAGTATACCTTAGTTCTGTATGTATGCGGGGACGTCTTTTTTTATTCTGCTGCCTGATGGAACACCAATTCGTATATTGAGCTTGACTTCTTCTAGCCATCCTCGGCTTTTGACTATCGTACCATCAGCGGCTCCGCAGCGTTATTTCCGGGATGAGGGGTCTCCAAATCTGTAGACCATCTAGAATTGCATTGTTAGTGTGGCAGGAGCTGCCACACGCATGATAGAAACTCTTTATTTCGGTTGGTCCCGTCAGCTCAAATCGCTCAGGGATCAGGGACTGCAATGGCCTTTCCTGGACGAACGCCGGATGATCCGGGGAATCAACTTTCCACATGCCGGGCGTGGCTGCGCTGATCACAAGCGTAACACAGATGTAGCGTTAACCATATATAGAAGGTCTCAGTATCGTCGATGCTGTGCTATGCAGGCAAACGTAACAGCACGACTTGGCTTTTGGCTAGCGGAGGCTGCTAACAGGGGTTTACTTTGGGTGGGAGGCTGTAACGTTGGGATTGTTTTCTGGGATTGGCATAGTTTGTTGCTCAGACGCATCTTCAGTTCGGCGTGTTGGTTGAATTAATTGTGGTGCAGTCGTATTTCGACAATTGATAGTGTTGCACTGGCGTTGTCATATTTGGCTTGGCCGCTTTTCTTGTTTGCGCGCCCCAATAATAATGGATGTCTGCAAATCTTTTCCCGCTTTTCCCCACACACGCTCTCTGACTCTCACTTTTCAAGTCTCGGCTCGGCTCTACCTCGAACCACGCACGCCCGTCGCGTCGCATCTAATGCCCTTAGCAGTAGGGTAGACCCGGCCGCTCGTTTTGCTCCGCTAAAGAACAGCGATGCAAGGTTGCCTGCTTATCTTCCCCAGTAGTTTGTTTCCCCAGACTCCAAGGGCCCCCTTTCTTGCCCATTGTTCGATTCTGAGTGTGGAGAGACACGCACAGGACAGTGCCGATCGACATGACGTCCATCAGCGGGCCCTCAATGGCTGAAGAGACCAACTCGACTCTGAGCAACGATGGCTCCAGCGACGATGAGTCGAGAGTAAACGATGCCGGCCCTTCCAAGAAGCGGAGGAGAGAGAAACATCAAAAGATATCGTATGTGTTCCTTCATAGACTGTCCAGATACTTTTCTAAACAGTGCATCGTAGATGTGAAATGTGCAAGACCCGCAAGGTGAAATGCGACCGCGCTGAACCTGCGTGTTCGTGGTGCGCTCGTCACAACCGCTCCTGCGTCTATCTTGAGCGTCAAAAGCCAGGAGCTGGGCGCAATGGTTTCAGCATTGAGCTTGAGGCCAAGGTCAACAGGATCGATGCCCTGCTCCAAGCTCTAGGTCGTCGAGTGGAAGAGCATATTGAGCAAGATCACCCGCCTGCTCATTCACAAGCACCACCACCTCCAGCTACCAATGGGTACAGCTCTTCCCAAGTCGATAGCAGACCTACACCGGCAACCACGCTTCCAAGGCAATCTTCCTTTTCGCAAGTTAGATCACCAGGCACCTCAAGTCCCTGGAACCCTATCAACCAGAACAATGCCCCATCTTCGATACAAACACCTCAGCAAAGCACGAGTGCAGCAACGCCTACTCAGTCACATACTGCTCCAACTCCGAGCACCGTCAGAAGAGACCCGTCGTTCCAATCCTACACAATTGATCTGCCACCGCACGACATCATTTACAGTCTTGTAGACCTCTACTTCAAACATTGCAACACATGGTGTCCGATCCTGGAGAGGAAAACTATCTTCGCCACCTTCTTTGGCTCAACTTCAATGGAAGAAGCCGATCGGATATTGCTTTATGCCATTGTGGCAACTACGCTGCGCTTTCTCAAGGATCCCAGATTATCGTCTGAGATGAGTGCATATTATCACAGGGTGGCAAAACATACCGTTCAACTGTACGCCATGGAACATACCACAGTTCCTGCGCTACGAGCTCTTGTTATCATAACACTAGACGAGCTAGGGACATCCAACGGTCCGCGTGGCTGGAACCTCTTATCCTTGCTGGCGCAAAACGTCAGACAACTTGGCTTATGCGAAGAGAGCAGCGTCTTTCTCTCCGCAGAAGCATCCGAGATGAACCAAACGGCTTCGTCTCACAGAGTAGCTGCTGGGAAACCCGAATCTTGGATAGAAGATGAAGGCCGAAGGCGGCTGTACTGGATGATCTACTCCCTAGACCGCTACGCTACCATTGCCACGCCGACCTTTGACTTTATTCTCAACGACACCAAAATTAATCGCTTCCTCCCTTGTTCGTATGATTTATTCTCTAAGAACATACCCGTGGAGACGCGGTCATTAAGTTCCTACAGCAACCAGCAATGGCCTATCATGACATATCTGGTCAATAAGCCCGAGAACCTCGGCAGTTTTGCTTATCACTGCGAGATTCTGGTCATCCTTAGCAGGATACATGAATTTCTCAAAACTCCGGTTGACGTCACTTCGGCAAGTGACATGGCGGAATGGCGCAACACGTATCGCAATCTGGATCGCACGCTTGACGGTTGGTTGCAGAGTCTGCCGAGTGAATACAGCAAGATATCTGCTCTGTGCCACTCTGACCCGGCGAGTCGTGTGGCTAACTGGTTCATGCTGCATAGCGCATACGTTACAGCTGCTGTGAAGCTGCACGCTTCAGCGGCGTATCCAACGGTTCGATCCCACATCTTTGTTCCTTCGCACTATGCTATGCAGCGATGTTTATCTGCGGCCCAAAGTCTGGGTGATATTACTCGCGACGTGCTCGAAGCAGATGGTTTGAATCTTCTGGGTCCCTCGTTTGCTTTCTCCCTTTGGGTTGCTGCGCGGTTGCTGCTGGTTCATGCCGCGACAGTTGGATGTGCAGTGGATTCACAGATCGACTTCTTCATTGACACTCTGCGCGATGTCGGG
Source organism: Fusarium heterosporum (assembly GCA_013396295.1). Taxonomy (NCBI): domain Eukaryota; kingdom Fungi; phylum Ascomycota; class Sordariomycetes; order Hypocreales; family Nectriaceae; genus Fusarium; species Fusarium heterosporum. The sequence goes on along the minus strand of JAAGWQ010000180.1, from coordinate 200,246 downwards.
CAACACTGGGAAGTAGCGAATGATTACTCCAAGATTTTACATCGTGTGGTTCAGAGAGCTCGACAGGGGGACATGAACTTCTCGGCGATGAGAAGGTAAGTTCCTGATACCGCCGCTCCAGGAACTAGTCTCGCTAATGACCATCAGGAGTGCGTATGACCTAGTAACACTCACATCTTCTGCACGACACTCGGGGCTAGAGCCCACGTCGGCGCAGGCCACTTCGTTGAGCGAGTTGGACAACATAGACGTCTTTGAGTTCTTCAACTATCCTCGAGTTTCTGGAGGTTCTGCTAGTCAATCGCAGCTACAATTGCAGCCCATGCGTCCTCAAGCTCTAGGAGTGGAGTCGACGAGGAATAATGGCGTGCCTGATCCTGAGTCTGACTGGCTGGCGTTCGGATCGCCTTTCAATTAGGAATTCCATCGAAGACGAGGCCTTGTCACTCGACACGATTTACTACGCGATACACTTAGTTATGAAGCTATCAGTTGACGACCTCTAGATAACGAGATAAGCTGCCTTGCTGGGTATCTCTGGATCGCCAATGCTACATAAATTATAAGGCAATTGTTTATCACTGGTTTTAGGCTAGTCTCTTGCCAAAAGGACAGTTTTACGCCGTAACGTCATCAATGCTGACCCCTTATCACTCACTCTTTGTCTTCATCAATTGATTATGTCAAACGAGTCATGCGCAGAAATCTGGATCTTTATCGGTCCGACAAATCTATATGATTATCATGTCGGAGATATCATTGGTTAACTTGCCTGCCGGGACTTTGCTCATGGTTACGGACTAGCTTGCGATCGAAGATCTGAAGAACATAGGCCTAGTACACTCTAGCATTCGAATCGCTACTGTGCCGCGCCTTTTCAAAGTCCTTCAAGTAAATTGTCCGCTTTAAGAAGATCACTCACTCTACACACGCATGGCGATGAGAACTTCGAAGTGTACAGAGACTGGGATGACAACGACATAGGAAGTGATTCCATTTACTTTTGCACAGAGCCTGAAAGTTGGGAAAGAGTTGATGAGAAGGAACGGAACCACTCTGGCCCGTGGCTCTACGGGATATGTACTATAATATTTCCACCCTCTGGTCGGTACAAGAGCTCAAGATCCTAAACTTCCTCCCTCGAAAGGCGTCGTGTTGGCAGTAGGATGAATGGATTAAATTCATTGGTCGACTAGAGCGACTGACGCTCTATACATATGGAGATGATGACGGAGTCGGTTGGGAAGCCATTACTTTGACTGGGTTCAGCGAGTTCTTCGAGAAACTGTCAAGTCTCATGTTATCTCACGCAAAAGAATTGGAGCATCTGCAGATCATCGCACACAAAGTGGGCTTCTTAGGCAGGGAGTCGTTGATCCTAGCATCTAAGCTATGCTAGCGCTGTAAAGCTTGCATCTGGAGAATACGGATGTTACTTCGATACTGCTGGGGACTCTACCAAGATGCGTTGATCTATGGAGGTCGGTACGCGAAAATATTCGGAACCCTAAAGGATATTCCATGTATGCTGCTTAGAGTACCTCCGTTGACTCAGAAGGAAGCGGATCATCGAGGCGAGGATGCTTATAAGCCACCGCAGTCGGAGCAAGGCAGGGTCAAAGAGATGAGAAGAAGGGCGGCTGAGGAAAGCGACTTTCACATCTAGCCATATGTTCATGCCCATACAAGATGCGGCTCGACCTCACGTGCTGCAAGGCATAATGTTGAGAGGCTCTTGACCGAAGAAGATAATCTAGAATACAGGCTATTGGTTGAGAAAGTGTCCGATGTAGTGGAGAAATGCATCACGGTTCTACTATAGGTTCTCTGCGCCACGAAAGTCACGCCATGTTTACGGATAAGCGGCAGATAACAATTGACTGGACGTCATCTCTTGCCACGCGAGCACTAATAGCGGCACTTACGGAAATGCAAAATTCGTCGAGTCCCCATTTCGTACCTGACCGCCTACTCCGTTTTAAGATGACTAGCTCGCCAAGAGATAGTAGTTGGCCGCTATTGGACGTTATGGTCGTTGCCTGATTTTAAGGTTGCTCCTTTCGTACAGAGCCACAGCTCTGCGTAATTGTGCCACTGAAATTCTTGTCGTTAATCTTAGCCTGTACGATCCTCATTCTAGATTCATGGTTTCATTTTCGAGAAACATTGCTCCATTCCGCCGTCGGCCGAAAGACATGGTGGGTCCCTCGGCTCAACGGCAATTGGCTGTCCATACGCGTAAGGCTGTGTGATTGGATACAAAGTTATATCGCCGAGTGATCTGTTACAGGGAATTGCTTCCCTGCAGCCATCATCGTTTATACGTTGTTTTTATCTTTAATTCATCGGTTCTCGGCCTAGATTTTTGCCTCTGTTGCTACCAACCAGCCAATACATTACACAAATGAGCCATTTTATACGCGCGCAAAGAGTGCGAGCATTCTCTCGTAAAGCCCGTACGGGTTGTGTCACATGGTAGGTCGACGCTGCAGACTGCAGACTGCAGAAGTACGCTGACTTCCCTGATCAGCAAGAAGCGGCACAAGAAGTGTGACGAGGAAAAGCCTACTTGCAAGAGATGCAGAACCGGGGGTTATGTCTGTGATGGTTACGCCTCCAAGTCACAGGCGGTTACCGACAAGCCCAAGACTGGTCATTTTCCGCTACTGGCAGCAAAGCCGATACCTACTGTCACGCGACCATTGATTCCAGGAGATGTCCTCGAAACAAACTATTACACTTACTTCTTTTGCGACATTGTCAACCATCTAGAAATCACTCCATTGCTGAAAAAAGACTTTTGGCACAAGACCTTCCTGGCACCTAGCCAGAGCAACCTCTGCGTGCGGCATGCAGTATTGGCATTGAGTGCTACTCACTGGCAATATTCCATGTACAAACCATCACCTTCGGCTACCCTTGATCGATTCATTTTGGGCCACTACAATGAAGCTATTTCCAATCTCAGATTTAAGCAAGACTCAGTGCTGGATACATCAACAATACTAACTTGCTGTATTCTCTTCGTTATTTTGGAAAGTCTTCGAGGCGATTTCACCGAAGCAGTTAGACATCTCGAGTCTGGTATCAGGATTCTTGCGAGCCATACTCCCAAGACCTGCCCCCCGAATCGTGACGTCCAAGATTTGGCGACCATCTTCCACGCCATCGCCTCACAAGTGGCCATATTCTCTCAAGGGCGCCTCTTTCCTGATGTGACGCATCTTTTACCCGCAGACTTGGTAGAGAATTGCCCCACAGGCGAATTTCAAAATCTCGATGAAGCTGAGGATGTTATGAACAGATTCGATGATTGTGTCAGTCACATATCATGGGACCTCGATCAGAACTGGGATGATGAAGAGTCAGAGTGTAATACGAAGTGGAGGATATTGGAACAAGATGTGCGAGATTGGGAGTTTCGGTTCGAAACTCTGGTGAATAAACTCATGAGCAGTGGTCGACCGTTTGATCAGGAAAAGCTGCTGAACCTAAGAATTCAGCACAAACTATGGCAACTTATGATCTACAACGAATGCACAGACGGTGAAACTGAAACGGGTCTTGATTCTGTCGAGTGCAATATTCTTCTCGATCAGCTGGAGAAATTGTGGTGCAACCCAACACGCCCGCGCTTTGGCCTCAAGATTGACCTCACCGCCGCTCTGTATCAGCTCTACGTGTACTGCTCGGATACACTGGTACGACAGCGTATAATATTCCTCCTGAGGTACCATCGAAGGAGGGAGATTGTTTGGGACAGTGTCCACCTCGCAGACTTTTTGGCCAGGGACTTGGCTCGACGGGCCACTGGGCTTCAGCAGGAGAAGTGGCCTGACATAGGTCCATCTGCAGATGAAAACGCATTGTTGGTTTTCAGACCAAAGGAATAGGACAGCTTTGAGTTGCCAGCTTTGAGGTGCTGCCAATTTGACATCCTCGAATAATTGGGTTTGCATTTCTTTGATGGCCTGCTGGAAGGCTGGATGCAGTGAGTTTGCAGAGGCATTGCCGATACGGTCGTTGTCGCTTATCCAATTTCCGTACGATTCGAGGGAATAGGCACGAATTCAAGGAATCCTCTATACCTTATATATTCTCGAGAATCCAAAACTAATTATACCTCAAGTTCTTATAATTTCTCATAAATCTCATAGCTCCACGCACGTCAGCGGCTTGGTTTAGTGGAGTCCATCTAAACGCGCTGTTCAATCAGAAGCCGGAACGCGAAATGACTGAACCAACAGATGTCGCCCCAAGATCAACGTATTTGCCTTATATAAATCAGTTGAGCTGCTCGTGCCGCCCACGATACCTGCAGGAATTCCATGGAATGTACGCGGTGCCGTATCATTTCCTCCCCCGCGTATGGGCGGCCTTCAAGTCGATGTACTGATTGAAAAAGGTCAAGTATAAGTAGGCCAGAGAGAGCCATCTTGACGAACAACTTCTCCAAAATCTATCAGCAAACGCCCCGTAATCATTTTCGTCTCACATAACTCCAATTCCAACCACCATGCGCTTCATCAATCCTCTCACTTTAACCATGGCCGTGCTGCCGTCTGCAGTAATGCCTGCAGCAACCGGTCACGTTCGCCCAAAAGCCGTTGTCTATCGCGGCCCGGCATCATCTCCCGGTTGTCCAGAGTCGCTGGGCGAGCTCCTTGAATCCTCGCCATCAAACTTTCAAGTCATCTATGCCGGCCCAAATGAGCATGTCGATGTCGTCGAAGCGCTCAAGGGTGCGACGGTATACGCTCACGGCGGCGGTCCCAGCTGGAGCAAAGCATATCGCTCGACCAAGAAATACGAAAAGGCCATCCGAAGTTTTGTCGACAACGGCGGTCATTATCTCGGCGTTTGCCTAGGCGCGTATCTTGCTGGGCCCACCAATGGCTATGGGCTTCTTCCAAAGGGTGTTAGAACGGATCGCGAGATTGAACAGAAGGGAACTCAAGTTAGTGGTGAAGATGACACGGTGATTCAAGTCGACTGGACCTTTGCAAATGGCCGAAACGATTCCAAGCGTTGGCTCTATTTTCAGGACGGCGTCGTGATCCAAGGCCTTGACGAGAAGAGCCCCGGGCGCATCGCTGGACGCTACTCTCACAACGGTGATGTGGCTGCATCCATTACGCCCTACGGAAAGGGTTGGGTTGGTCTTGTTGGACCTCACCCCGAAGCGGACAATACTTGGTGTAAGCAGTTTTTCCAGTCATCTGGACCTTGTGCAATCGACAAGCTAATTATTTTCTAGATGACAATGCCGAGATCAAGAATCCCGAGGGTATCAAGTTCGATATCGGCCATGACTTTGTTGAGGCCGTGGTCAATAGTGGCTCTAGGACTTGAAGGCGCTGATAGTTTCACCACTCAATGGGGTTTGGAGCCGTGTATGTCTTGGACGTAGTCTTTGCTGATAATGGTTCTACTCTAACCGTCTAAAACGGATAACGCGACACAATGAGTGCGTATTTATTTTACGATACAAAGAGTCAGAGGATGGACACCCGACCAAGTTTGATTGATTACTTTTGAAATTTTGTACTGCAGAAATTTATTATCTTAGCGAGAACGATCAATAGCTATCTGCTAATAAATCCATTTTGATAACGAGTTGACTCAGCATAATATAAAACCAGTGACCTACCCCGCTGGCCGGGGCCCGTCAATCTGATTCATCATTACGACAAGAGAGCAGAATTAGAAATCATACCCTTGGACGCAACCTAACCTAGTTTAATTATTCTGACACACTTTAGTAGAGCTGCCGTCTTATCCGAAAAGACTTCAGAAACATTCTCCCTTCTTGATAACAACACCTGCATACCTCATCGGATACCAACGCTCTCTAGCATTGGCCATGATGAGGCAATTTGCTCTCGTCTTTTGCCTCGCAGTTGTAGCTTTGTCGCAGGATCCCGGGCTTCCCAAAGATGACCCGACAGTTTCATACTGGCAACTTCCACCCAACGAACATGTCGCAGACCACAAATCTCCTCATCTTCCAGAGCAAGTCGATGTCGTGATTATTGGATCTGGTATCACGGGCACTAGTGTCGCTTGGCACCTGCTAAAAAATTCCACTTCCCCTCTCCGCGTCGCCATGCTCGAGGCTCGTCAAGCCTGCTCGGGCGCGACGGGTCGCAATGGAGGGCACATCAGGCCCGCCCCATACGAGGAATACGCCCAAGCAAAGGAGATTTTCTCTAACAGAGAAGCAGCCAAAATCACAACTCTGCGTGTCGCGCATGTCGAAGCTCTCATCTCTGCAGCTGCTGAGTTGCCCGAGGATGGATATCTTGCCGCCGAAGCTCGTGTGGTTGATAGTATCGACGCATTCTTTGACGACGATCAGTGGAGTTCTGCCAAAGAGCAGCTCCAGACATTGAAAAGAGAGGTTCCCGGCTTGGGCAAATATTTCAAGAAGTTTGAGGGTCAGAAAGCACAAAACGTAAGTGTTATACCTATGTGATCATTCGTCGCTTAAGTGATACTATATAGATATCGTTGCTTGTGGAAGCCGTTGGTATCATCACTGGGGCTCCTGAGATAGCAGCTGCCATCTGGCCCTATCGCTTCGTCACACACAGCTTGAAAATGCTCCTAGATAACTATCCGTCTTTCTCACTAGACACCTCGACCCCAGTTCAGCATGTGAGCATTTCACAGGGTGATTCTACACCTTATAACTACAACGTCTCGACACCTCGCGGCCACATTTTGGCCAAAGATGTTGTCTATGCCACAAACTCATGGACGCCCCATTTCGTGCCCGGTCTACGTGGACGCCTACTTGGCGCTCGACTCCATATGAGCGCTCAGCTAGGCGGCGCGGGACTTCCACCAGCAGGTCGTTGGCCAGACTATACAGGAAACGGAAGCGTGTTGGGAGGGCGAGCATGGTCATTATACAGGAACGGCCTTGACTATGCTGTTCAAATGCCACGCACAGACGTGATTATGTTTGGTGGCGGCGGTGTTGACCTAGGCGATGGGATGGATGCAATTGGAGAATATGATGACCACAAGAACCCCAATCATATACTCGCATCCTATCTCGGTGGTGCGCTCCCAAATTACTTCGGTTACGAGAATTGGGGACCTGAGCGAGATGGCAATTCGGAGACCTACCCCAGGGGAGCCTATCCTGGCAGAACCAGGAAAGTATGGACAGGTATTGAAGGCTTGTCTATGGATGGCCGTCCATTCGTAGGGAGGGTACCTCCGTCAGCCTCGAATAGGACGTCAAGCACCGGCAGAGAGTGGGCGGCAGCTGCGTATGACGGTGAGGGCATGTGCTTTGCATGGCTGTGCGGCCGTGCTTTGAGCCAGATGATGCTGAGCAATGATACCAAGGCAACGCCGGACTGGTTTCCAGAGTCGTTTCTCATTACTGAAGAGAGGCTGAGCAAGAAGCCTGGGAATAGGAAGCGGCGGGTTTTACCTTCACGTGTTGGATGAGGTCCTACACAAGTATGTAGCGTATTCTCTCAAAGATCAAATTGCATTGTAACGATTTATTGAGCAGTCTGGCGATAGCAATCTCTCAGCCTGACTCTCTAGCTACAAATTGAGCCCATGTGAAGGTTAACCCCAACTCGGCAATTCTTTTCTCTCAAGCCTGCAAGATCTGCATATACATCCGCTATTATTCTAACCATAGATTCAACCAGTTCCCATTGGGCTTTTCCTTAGCCATTCGTAGGTCTAGAGTAGGAGTTGGCTTCTCAAGGTCGAGGATTTCTACCTTGGGTATCATGTATGAGGTTCCAATACAGACGGACATTTTAATCTTGATCTACTAATTTAATAATTGAGGGGTTCCTCCATTGTCCGCTTAATTGACGCCGTGTCGAAGTAGGAGGTCAATTAGATTTCATACTCAGTCTTTTATATCACTCTAATAGTGACTGTGGAAATTTGAGGTGTCTGAGCCGTTGGAATTGTCAACGCACGCCGCGAGCTGAATCTCCACGTCGGCGCGGCTGGTAATATCGGGACGTGATCAATTCACAGATCGAGCGGAAATTCGGGCAGGTTCCTTGTTAACTTTTGAGGACATTGTTGTCTGTACAATGTCATAGTAGGTACTCATGAGCATGACACTGATCTAGCATAGTGAAGGTTGTCGCAAACTCATAGCGATACGAAGTAGAGGACATAATCGTGCATTCTTTTTCGTGATTATTACTATCTATGCATTATGACAGAGGGGCCACATAAGCCTTTAACATTGAACATAAAAGACCCTACAAACGAGACTTGGTTTCCTCCTCACGGCCTTTTAGGTTGGGATGAGGGGAGCGAACAGGTCGGGTGACGGCGTAGAAAGCAAAGCCCTGAGATTGTGTGGAGAACTAGTAAGATATTAGTTTCTTCATCATGCGAAATGTTAGAGTGTGCTTCTAGACTGACCTTGACCTTGGAACCAACATGGAAGAAAGCAAAGTCTCCGGGGACAAGATGGTGAGTAACACCAGTGGCCTCATCCTGTAACCTTATTAGTATCGTGACGCAGAGAGGATTGTGGGAAAGGCATACCAAGACGTCAATCTGACCACTTAAGACATATTTGGTTTCTTCGAAGGTGTAGTGAGCAGGACGCTCAGGACCAGCCTCAATCTTGTAGAATCCCGACGTGATGTGAGCGGGGGACTCGGTCTTTGTGCGGACAGAGTGGAAGTCAGCCGTGGTGGCGTTCTCCCCTTGCGGTAGAGGGATGAATTCGTGGCCAGCGCCCTTGATGACGGTAAGAGGGACAAGATTTCCAGACATTTTTGTTTTTGTGATGAGGTTGTATAGTATAGAAAGAAAGAAGCGGTTCTATGCTTGAGAAGAACAAGCTTTATAGACATTGACATTCGACCTGTACGACAATCACTTCGGCAGCCGCCCCGATGCTGGGGATAAACTGTGGGGTAGAGACATCACGGATGCAATCCCGGTCTCCACACAGGCACGGAGGGAGGCAACAGTCGTCGGCAGTTGGACGCTATCAAGATAGAACCTGTGGCTGTGGCGGTATCGGAATACTCAAAATCCAATAAGAATAATAGACCTTGGGCTCTTATGGTACGTGTCAACTCAATTCGACAACTAATAAAACAGGAAATCGTGGAGTATTTGTTGCACTCTCGATCAACACGCACTCTGAGATCAACTCGAAATAATTGGGGTTAGCGTAGCCGTCCGTGAGAAGCCCGGGGTGTTCGCCGCCGCATTTTCTTCCACGTGATCGGACAAGAGCTATTGCTCCGGAGGGGCTGGGTTTGCATTGGCTTTCCCTTGTATGACCCCAATCGCCAATGAGCCTCATTTGACTGGGGCCATGTATTTATATGAAGGAGTGCTAGGACCTGGAAATCTGCCAATCGAGGCATCTGGGTACATGCACCAACAATGGCAGAAAGTACGAGAATTCCTCGCTGAGACTTCAGTCTGGCAGTGAGTTCCACAGAACAGTTAGAACACACGACAAGAAAAATAATAGCCACCAGCAAGCTCATTCCCAGACCCAAGGTATGCAGAACTGAGTATTAATACCATGGTTGTTGGCCTTGACCAAATCCGCCTACAACAAACGGCGAAAGTTTATCTAGAATTATGGACCTTGGCAATGGTCTCGACAGAAGACAGAAATCTACCAAAGTCAGTAGATAAATGCGAGGCATTAAGAAAGTGATCGACAATTTTTTCGACATTATACTATATAGATAAAGATCGCCAACGAAGTGCGGACGAGAACCCGGTGGCTAAGCTTTGCTAAATGATAAATCCGCATCCTAATTCAGCCAGCAGGCTAAACTTGAGCTCCATAAGCTTAATAACAAGGTTGTCAACAGCCTGGGTAGGAAGTAGGGGTGATCAGGTACATACTAACGGCTGTAAATGACCCCTTGGGACTCCGTAGAAGCTCATGCTCACCTCATTTCCCAGGATGTAGATGATAATTCTCGGTGTCTCTACATGCGACCACAATCCTCTAGCCAATAGTTAGCTATTTCACAAGTGCGAGAAAGTATTGTGCAGGGCGAAAATTCATATATCCCAGCCTGATAAGGAATAACTAATTGCCGCTGCTGGACCCCTGGGTAGCGATATCTAGACAAGGTTGCTTACACGGTGTCAATAAGCCAGCACAGTTAAAGAGCGAATCTGACATTGCTGACATCTGGGAACAGTTGTTGGCTTCCTCCGTCAGCATTCAAAGTGATTGCCCTTTCAATTGTTAGTCTTCTAGATACAAAACGTCAAACAATTTAACGTGTCAAGAATCAGAATTTGCAAAATGGCCATCACAGACAAGATCCACCCGGTCTACAGCCTGTGGTTCCTCACGATCGATCCGATCCTCACAGTCATTGGCATGTGGGGTAACCTTTTCAACCATGACCTCGCTGTGCAGTCCTTCTTCGACAATTACCCACCTACAGAGCACCTCAAGTGTTTCTTGTACCAGATCGGCGGCATGGGCACGTCGTACCTGATTCTCCAACTCACGCTGCTACGCTACACGCATGACATCAGCATCTGGAAGATGGTGCAGCTCGCGATTCTACCTGCCGACTTCACCATGTTTACAGCTATATACGTCGGCATGCGGATCTCGGGGAATCTTGGGTTGGCAGATTGGCGGTTTGTAGATTGGGCGAGCATTGTCATCACAGGCATTTGCACGGTTTTGCGTATCGCGTTCGTGCTGGGGATTGGGGTAAAGGATGCCAAGGGTAGGGCCAAGAAGGCTTAGTTCAGGTTAAGTAAGGGCTGCCTGTAGGGCTGAAGAGGCTGAAGATGGACTGAGATGGTGGCGTGAACGGGACGATAGTCGCGTGTGGGTAAGGTGAGCAATTTGAGGCTCTGTCGTGAGGCTTCAGCTTGACGAGGAGAGTGTCGTAGGGATGGTATACGCATGGAGCAGAGTTAGACACGATATTTGTGCTGGAATGCTCAGACCCACAATTATACGAGTTTTCATGGCAACGAAATGATGGTCAAGCAATTCTCATACAAAAAACAGTTCATGTCTAATTACCTGTGGATCCTCCAGCCTCTGCACCGTTCAGGTTGGAGCCCAATGCGGTAAAAGCTCCAACTCTCCAATTCTCCAAAACCAAGGATTTCGCAAGCGGAGCCGCAAGTAGCCGTGCAACAATTAGTCAAGTTACATGACTGGCTGTCTACCATGGCACGACTGCTCCTTCGCAGGCGACAAAATCACACAAGATGGATCATGATGGGGTTTTGTTAAGTCTCTGCCTGATAATCCCTGTCGTCTCCAAAAATTGGGGGTTTCCGGGGATGAATTCGGTCCTTTACCCAGAATCGCGGGGGTCAGAGCGTCTCCATCGTCCCCGTGATTTCCTCGTTTTGTCCCAAATCTTGAGAATGGCATGTCGGGTCACACTGACTAGAAACCGTACCCGGGCCCGTTTCCTCCCGTTACCATGTCCGTTGTGGAGTTTTGCAGTCATCTGCCTCTTGATAACGGCCCGACAAGAAAACATCCAAGGTTCGCTTACTCTGGAGAAAGAAGTGGTGACGATTATGCCTCCGCGAAAAGTTCTGTACGGGGTAGCATTAAGGTTGATTTGTGGGTTCGTGGTGCCATCGCAGCAAAACGCTGCATGCATGTTTGTGATTCTTCGGTAAACTCTAAGCTCTGAGATCAATCGCGTCGCTTCTGAGCGACAGCAAAATCAAGGAACAAGTCATGATAGCCACCCTGAAGTTTATTTTCCTTGGTCGTGTGCTCATCTACTTGAAGCAGATTCACGGGAACAACCTCATCTAGGGTAGGCCTCAGCCAAGAGTCTAGGGTCTCGGATCATTTTCACGAATGTTGTTTCATGGATTTTCAGCCAAGAAATGCGGCTGAATCATGGCGAGGTCTTTAGTGCTTTGTTTACCGACGCTTTCATGCTCCCAGTCTAGCATGCCACGAGATCACGGCTCGGCATGGGAATAGTCGCGGCATGCGGAACAAAGGAGAAAAAAAGCCCCTCGCAACAACGCGTTTTTCGTCTCCTGATGGATAAACGTTCAACGCCGTCGTGTCACGCTAGGACAAATTGATCCAGCTTGGACGGTTTCTCTCATGCGTTGGGGCCTTGATTACGAGATGGCTTCACCGAGTGGACACCAGAAGCATCGACCACCAGGGCCATTGTCAACCGGCTTTGCGGCCAAAATGTTAGTGCTCATGACGTAAAAGGCTTGCACTTGGAATACTTCCAGAAGAGGAACAATGTTAACCCGCGGTTAGTGACTGTCGATCTCTAGTCGGGAGTTGAGTCAAGGCGTTATCTATTGGCTACAGATACAGTCCTCTCCGGCCTGCGCGACATTATTCAGTGGTTCGATGACCTGTTGAGAATAGATCAGCAGTTCATCGTCAAAACGGACGAGTCAGTATCCGGGAAATCATGTTGCCCAACGGCTGCAAAAGAGTCGCATTGTCTAGCCGTTACAGAGTGTGATTATGCGGCGATCCCGCAAAAAATGCGACCAAACAAATGTAAACCGCAGCCAAAAAGACTCCACCCAAATCGGCTCAGACGGCATCCCTGATGGAGAAAACCGGCCAATCTCTCGGTCCTACCGTCATCAACATCGCTGCAAAACTGTTCCCAACTGTGGGCAACCCCATGGCGGTCTCAGTCCCCCATGGCGGTCTCAGTCCCCCATGGCGAAGGCCCCCGTTCTCCGGAAAAGTCTAATGATACTCTCCAGATTCGGGAATTGTGGGCTTCGAGGATTAAACGTGTGGGTTTGGCAACGCTGGAACCACATATAAGAACCTGGGGGCTCCAGGTGATTCCCCAGACTCGAACCTTGTCTGCAGGTGCTTGTGCAACCCTTCCTATCTACTCAATTAATAACTATTTTCTTTATACTGCTTCGTCATGGAGCAGAGTCGACAAAACTCGATGGCTACGGTCGATCGGGAGAAGGATGAGATCAAGAAGGCCATGGGTGGCGAAAAGGCTGAGTTTGAAGCTCTTGAGGTTGCCCGCCAGGGTGGCCGTGAGGTTGATGAGCTTATCGACGATATGGAGCGACAGCTTGATGCTGCTGGCGGTCTCAAGAAGGGATTCTTCCAAGTCCAGTTCGCCGACCCCAAGCACTTCACATGGCTCCTCGTCGCTTTTGCCAGTATGGGTGGTCTTTTGTCAGGTAATTCGCACCATGCAAAGTAAAATCACCAAATCGCTAATCTGCCCCAGGCCTTGATCAGTCTCTCATCAGTGGCGCCAACCTGTTTCTTCCTGACGACCTTGGTCTCAATGAGCGACAAAACAGTCTTGTCAACTCTGGCATGCCTCTTGGAGCTGTCGGTGGTGCTCTGATTCTGTCTCCTGCCAACGAGTACTTTGGCCGAAAGGGTGCCATCATCATTTCCATTCTTCTCTACACTGTCGGTGCTGCCCTAGAAGCTGGTTCTATGAACTTTGGTAAGTTTATTTCTCTTGTACGATCTCAAGGATGACCTTTACTAACTAGTCAATCAGGCATGATTGTTTCCTCGCGAGTTATTCTTGGTCTTGGTGTTGGTCTCGAGGGCGGTACCGTCCCTGTCTATGTGGCTGAGACTGTTCAACGCAAGATCCGAGGAAACTTGGTCTCCCTCTATCAGTTCAACATTGCCCTCGGTGAAGTCTTGGGTTACGCAGTTGGTGCCATGTTCCTCAGTGTTCCCGGCAACTGGCGTTACATCCTCGGTTCATCCCTTGTCTTCTCTACAATCATGTTCTTCGGGTGAGTCGTCCTTCGAATATCCTGTCAGACATTGTCGCTAACATCCTCCAGCATGCTTTTCCTCCCCGAGAGTCCCCGTTATCTCATCCAGAAGAACCGCCACCTCGAGGCTTATCAGGTCTGGAAGCGCATCCGTGGAATTGAGGACCACGAATCCCGCGAAGAGTTTTACGTCATGAGTTCCTCTGTTATCCAAGAGGAGAACACAGTCGTCGAAGGAGCCAAAAACAAGCGCTTCCCCTGGATGGACCTCTTGACCGAGGCCCGTGACCGTCGCGCTCTTATCTACGCCAACATCATGATCCTTCTTGGACAGTTGACCGGTGTGAATGCTATCATGTACTACATGTCTGTCCTTATGAACCAGATTGGCTTCGACAAGAAGAAGTCCAACTACATGTCTCTTGTCGGCGGTGGATCCCTCCTTCTTGGTACCATTCCCGCCATCTTCCTCATGGAGCGATTCGGTCGTCGATTCTGGGCTCTTACTATGCTTCCTGGTTTCTTCATTGGTTTGGTCCTCATCGGAATCAGCTACCAGTTTGATGTCAAAACTCAGTTGATGCGGGTTGAAGCTCTTTACCTGACAGGATTGATCATCTACATGGGCTTCTTCGGTTCTTACGCTTGTCTCACCTGGGTCATTCCCAGTGAATCCTACAGCCAGCACACAAGAAGTTACGGAATGACTACATCTTCTGCTCTTCTCTTCCTGGCCTCCTTCGTTGTCACATACAACTTCTCGGCCATGCAGGAGGGTATGGGCAAGACAGGCCTCGCCCTAGGATTCTACGGAGGCATCGCAGTTGTTGGTTGGTTCTACCAGCTCTTCTTTATGCCCGAAACCAAGAACAAGACTCTTGAGGAGATTGACGTGGTCTTCTCACGACCTACCATGGACATCGTCAGGGAGAACTGGGCTGGTGCCAAGGAGACCACCTACCTACTGTGCACTGGAAAGTGGCACACAGTATTTGTGGAGCAGGCCATGGCTGATCCCAAGGACAAGGTAGACACCACTCACGCTTAAGTTGTTCAAATATGAATGATGGGGTGTGTGTTTCTATTGCTTTGACGTATGATGATATCCAAGAGTAACTACTTAGTGCTACTATTAATGAATATTTGCAAATACCCGAAGACGCCTTTCTATATGATAAATCCTGTAAAATGACATCGTGTACCTTGACTCCTGACCTGTAGTGTTCCGGTCCGCGAGTGACATAAGCCAACTGACCCCCAACCACATTCAATACATCTATCTATTCGTCATCTCCTTCAGTGTACCTGTAAATTCCTCTATCTTCAAGTTGCGCCATGAACAAACTTTCAGGCTTCACCCTTTTACCCGATTGTTCAAAGCTAGCATTGCCCTTTGGACCAGTGTCGTTCTCCCCACAACCAATGCACCAATTGATACCGAGTGGCGGAGACTCAAATTGAATGATACTCCCGTTGAGATTCCAGCCAACACCACCATTGATTGACCACCCGTGACCGGAACCCTTGATGTTCCGGTTCACGAAGTACGTTGGAACGGAAGTGTCTTCTACCAACAGACCTTGCGCCCACCTCTCATGAGGGTATATGGTTTGAACATTAGACATCGTCTTGTGGCGCAACACAGCATTTGGACCCGACGTCAAGGACTGTGTGGCAACAGAGAAGCATCTTGCAGATGGATTACCGACTTGTTCGCAGTCTTGAACAAGGACCTGTGAACCCTGGATCAAGATGTCAAAGGGAAGAGCACTACCAGCAATGTCCCGATCACGGTTCATTGTGCTGTTTTGGATGGTGATTCTGGCAGCGTTTTGGTCAACCTGGAAGAACCGGTTGAAGCCCTTGAGTGTAAGCCCACTGGCCCAACTGTCCACTGTCCAGGAGGGAAAGTAGACGGCTGCAGAGTTGCATGAAGAATCCGTCATGGATACCCCAGAGCAAGTGTCAGGAATCTCAATCTGGAGGTTGAGCACGCCCATCTCACTATTCACCACAGGAGGGGTATAGACTATCAGCTGTGGTTGAAGGTAAGAGGCATTGAAATTGTCTGTCAAAGGTATTTTGAGAGTGACATTGGTCCCATAGACAGAACTGATCTGGTTCGGGGAGAGTATCTTTTTGTTTTCCTGGTTGATTTAGAATATGGTCTTGCAGAGTGAAGCAGGTAACGTACCGGTATCCAAGTCTGTGATTTATCATTGCGTACCAATGTATTCATACCGTTGGCTGTAATCCACGACTCTGTAGCCTCCCTAGATATGTACACAAGTTGATCCGCCGCAAGCCCGGTGCTGTCATCGACGTTCACTGCAAAGGAGCCGATAGCAACATAGTCGTTGGTGATGTTGGACCTACTCCCATATCGGGGTTTGGAAGCACTGCCTGGGGAACCAAGTGTGAAAACAGGCTCTGATGGACGGTCTTGGAGTATCAAGATTGTGTCGTCTTCAGGGGACCCTGAGACAACAACGTTGCTGCTGACATTGATACCAGCAGTGACTGGCCACTTGCCCGCGGGTAGGATAACAGAGCCACCACCAGAAGAGGAGATACTGTCAATGGCTTCTTGTATCAATGACTTGACATCATCAATGCTGTCATTGAAGGAGAGGGTGATGTTGGGAGTGGTAAGGCTGGGCAGTATAATGGCAGAATTGTGATAGCCAGCGAAACTGAAATCAGGAATAATATCCCCGCGAGTGCTCATAATGGTAGTCCAATCAAACGCATGATGGTTCTTTTTCTTGAGGGTAAAGTATGTAGCGCAAGTGACAGTGATTGTGACAATGATAAAACAGCTTACAACAGCACAAATAACCCAAGGAGAAAAGCACTTGCGAGGGAGAGGCATCAGAAACGGTCCGAAGGAGAAAACCTTTAACAAAGTTTTATCGTTTATGACAGCGTAGTCGATTATTTAACTGTGCCGTGGGCAGGAGCCGTCCGTGGTATTAAGAAGCAACGAGCACGTTTGGCTGGAATGTATAGACCGGGTCTGGAATACACGACCAAGTTTAGCACGCGAAAACGTGCGTCACCGGAATTTTGACACAATACCAGAACACTCATTCGAGTTAGACGCAGGGTCTTTCCTTGGTAGTATCTCTAGCCAGGTGTGTGGAATGCATGGCGTCCGGATATGGCTGGGCGAAAAGCTAAATAAGCTTGGAGAGGTGAAAGACTAAACAAGGTAGTGCCTGACAGAAAAACGTCATTCTTACCTGGGGAAACATATTGACTTTGTGTTGCATTGTCTGTCCAGCATAATTGCTTCATGATAGCAGGTAGCCCAATGAGTTATGTGCGTCCCATTATTTTGCAGCTGCTTTTCAACCTCACTCATCTAAAGTCCTACATTTTCCTATGTACTCCCTATGTCCTATATATCATGTAAAATTGAGTAAGTTGATATGAAGAGCAACATGATACGAACAAATAAACAAGTCTACCCTAAAGACATTGTATAGACTCAAGAAGTTCGTCATGATCCGTGGATACCTTTTCAATTTGGAGCCTCTGATTGGACTGCGAAGATTTAAAGATCCGATATTGACGCTAATGATTAAGATTTTTGTGGGAAGAAGGACCTACGGGTTGTGGGGGATTTCCAGAGTCTAAACAGTATTCCATGAACATTAATGTCGGTAATTTGAGGGAGGGGGGTAGACCAAGACCCCAACGCGCGCCAGTATATGGTCTGTGTTGACCCTGTTCGCCAAGTAGTCATAAAGTTCCATTCCAACTCTTGATGGACAATTGTCCTTGTTGGAAGCGGAGTTTCCCGCGCTTATGATAAATCATATAAAGTGAATATGGACGGACCTGACAGACTTTGCCACTCCCTTCTTGGCATAGTTGAATTCTATTAGAATATGGGGTATCATGTTGATGCTCGCTATCGACACCTTATCTAACTCTAACACTCTAGCTCTAATCAATATCAGCACCCCGCTCATCTTTGTTGATGAGGCGCTCTCTTTTTATGTGGACAGGCTCTGGCCTGGTGACGACTGTTCCCACTAACGGGGAAGCCTCACCCTTTTCGGCTAGAGACAAGTCATCAGAATCATACTTTTTAGCCTCCTCCACTTCTGCAACTGCTGCAGGAACAGGAGCCGAGGATGCGGTCACACCAGAAACACCCCACACTAGATTAAGTTAGTGATGCTGAGCAGTCGTCATGATGGGGTGAAAGTCTTACCTTGACTACCTAGGTTGGTTGCAACCTTTGTGAAAATAATAATGCTCATGAATGGTGAGACACATTTGTTGAGCAAAAAACCGATGAGAAGCTTATGCCCACGTTTTCGTAGCTCAGGTTCCAAAAGAATGGAACAAAAGAACCACAAAGAAGGTAGTTGGCCAACTACCAGCATGGGAACAAGCTTGAGGGCGGTGACATGGTGGACACAGCTGATGATGAACAGAGCAGTGTTGAGAATGCGGTAGTAGACCAGGCTCAGGCGAACAACCTCAACCGAAGCAGCGATGCGGGTGATGGGAATCATCTTCTCACCAGCCAAGTAGAAGTAGTTGTTGAAGTAAGCATTGGAGCCCCAGCGGCGTCTTTGACTTAGGTAGTGGAAGAGGGATTGGGGTGCAACTGTCTCACTGACTGCGTCAGGGACAAAGAGGGTTCGAAGATGTTTGCCTTGAGATAGCATGGAGTAGGTAAGCCTTCTGTCCGTTCCCTAGGTGAAACATTAGTAAAGGTGTATACGAATGAGATAATTTGAATGACTTACAAGGTACTGCACTTGATGGTTAATGACTAATTCGCCGGTGACTGGTTCTGCGTATTTCCGGATAGCGCCCGCCATCTCTGGTCTTACTGCTATCATGGTGATGCATCCTGGTAGACAAGTGACCTTTCCGATGAATCCTTCAGCTCGCCGTCTGACATACTGTCCAAAAGTATACTAAAAAGAGTTAGACTGAGATGTAGGAGGTAACAGAGGCCAGACTTACCTGAAACTGCTGATACAAGTTCCAGAAGGACCACTCGTAGCCTGGCTCAAGCTCGACCAAGACAAGACCGCAAGCAGCAATAGCCTTGTCATCCCGAGCGAGAGCATTGGCGAGAAGCGCAACAGCACCCTTGTAGATAGTCGAGTCGGCATCTGTGCAAAAAACCATATCGAAGCCCTTGAAATCCTCACCCTTTGTCAACTCAGGAAGGATCTCATCCCACATTTCCTTGCGTAGGAGTTTTGTGTAAAGAGGGGAGTTCTCGCGAGGGTAGTTGAAGAGATCGTGGCAGAGGACAAGGGAATCTTTCTTGCCCGCGTTCTTGACCTTCTCGATGACAATGACAGGGACGTCTTCCATAAATCCGGCGAGGACATTCAAGACTCCCTTCTTCCACTTGAGGGAAACATAGGGTCGTTGAAATTCGCGGACCATTCTTGTCATGTGTGATCGCACATCTCTGGGCTTCCCGTCCAGGATGACGACCATGACTTGACGATGGGGCTCAACGCCGTTGTCACGAAGAGAGAAGATGGTCTTGACGATCTGCTCCTCACTTTCGGAGTATGCGGGGATGAGAGATAGGATCCAGCGTCGCTCAACTGGCTTGGGTGGGTAGAACTTCTGGTAGATAGCACGGCACATCATGCCAGTAGGGGATAAGATGGCTGAGAGGAAGTCCTTGCTCTTGACAAACAGAATGAGAACAAAGATGAGCTTGCTCTTCTTTCCGAAGAACGCTGTGATGGCCATGCATATGTTGAGGATAACAATCAAACCCAAGAAGGCTACCCTTTGAGTGCGTAGATCCTTTGGGGATAGGATTCTGGCAGGATCGACAGGGTCTTCGATCTCGGGGTAGCCACATGCTTCGATGGTGTCGTTTGCATGTGTTGGGGCAGCCTGTACTGGCTTCTCAGAGACTGTAGCACCGGGGCTGGTCTTTGAATCAAGAGGACATACATCCTCGTCATCCTCGATGGCGACAGCATGTAAAGGAGCTCTTGCAGGAGGGGTCTGGAGGTCGAAGAAAGGAGAGATGTTGTCATCTGAGAATGGGGATAGAGTCTCATCGACTTCTGGGATCGTAGGGATATGTGGTGTATGAGGTGTCTTTGGTGTGGGAGGGGGCTTTTCCGATGTAGTGTGTAGGATAAAGAATGAACCATCCTTCTTGGGCACTTCAACCTCATCATCTCCAAAGATTGTTTCTGCTGTGGAAGAGAACGAGGCGTTTTGCCAGGCTCTCCCATGTTTGGGTTCTCTTAGATGGAAGAGCCCAAAGTTCTTCTGGTCTTTTGTGAACTCATCGTCCAAGTATGTCTTGCTCTTCTCGAAAGAGAACGAGTGAGCTTGGGGTTGAATGGCCAAACCAGCCATCTTGAAAATAGAAACGAAGGTGAATTGAGCCTGAGCTTGCAAAGAAACAAAACGGGGGGAAGGTCAACTCAAGACATTTTGTTCAAATTAAGGACTTGGCCTGGATAAAACGGGCCATAAGCAGATTCTCATGATGGAGATGTCGGGCCAGTAGCCCCTCTTTGAATTCCAGTCGACGAGGCCGAGGCCAAATCGTTTGCCGACAGCAAGGATTTCATGCTGAGAGACGATCATAACCAGAGATGGTAAATGTCAGGAACAATTCGATTAACGTCGAGGCGAATCCAGGTCTGTTGATCGCTGCTTCATCCATCATGACATAAAGACGGGTGAGTTTTGTCATGATGAGCATTCCTGACATGTCCGGAACGGGCGTCCTCTCCCGGGTGCCACCCATACACTGCCGCACCGCGCGAGCCTTTCCCAAAAGAAAAGACCCTGTCAGTGCTGTCTGAGTCTAGTTCCACCCACTCCAACGATGCCAATGCTGGAGTGTTGTCTGTGCGGTGTTAATGCTCCGGGGGGCTAATCGCGCGGCACGGGAGATGTGCTTTCTAGTGAGATCGATTTGTCAAGTGACCTAAGTGCTTTAGGGTAAAAGGAAGCAATCCCATAGTGATGTGAATTGAAAATTTCAACTTTCTCTTGGGACGAGATGGTGAGAGGTGTAGACTGCTGCCACTTTCATTCTTGACAAGTCTGGACCTCATGGCTACCACATGGCATGGAGACGAAAACCATGTGTCATACGAGACACCCGTCGATCACATCCCAAACATTCGAAAACAGTCGTTACCTCTAGGAACAGAGTCGTCGATCGCCGTTTGGCACATTATCAACATGTATCGCGCTAAGGAACTCGAGCTGTGCCAAGGCACGAGGTATGTGATCAGTGGCTTCGCTTAGCCTAGTAGCCCCGAAGGAGTAGGTGATGCGTCTACTGGGGAACGATGAGAACGGTCTTTTCGTGGGTCGAACATGTCTCTGCTTGAATTAAAGTGCTTCTATCATAGCCGAGACCAGGAAATAGAGTTAAGTAAAGTAAATTGGGTCTGGTCCACCATGTTCCACTCATTCAGCAACCGCCGACTAACGTGGACGTTTTCGTGTGTCTTCTCTTGGCAACGAGTAAGTTTATAATGATTCATCTGATATATCGGCAAACTATTCTTTCGCCGTATCTAACATTGCACGTATGCTCTGCCGTGCCGCGTGAAAAGACAAGCTATAGAGATTTGCGCTACCATCGGCGGGAGAATCGCACGGGACGCAACTCTACCGCCATCGATCTGAACCTACGCTCGAACAAAACCGCGATGTGAAATACACTCAACTTAACGCGCAAACCACTACACCACCACCAATGGCATGTAAAGGGATTGGCCCGGACTGTCACTGCATTCCTCCTAATTATTAGCCTCACGCCTAGCCTCGATCGCCCGTGCTTGCGAGAATCGCCACTCCTCAAATGAGACACCCACCCGCAAAGTGGCTGCGGTAGGCACCGTCCGGGCTTGGGGGCCTGTCAATTCGGGCGGGCCAACCCCGATTCGGCCTCGATCGAGGGACTTGCCCCCGAATGTCACTTTAGCGAGAGCCTCAAAGGTATTGTGACAGGTCTCTCATCGGCAGCAGACTAGCTATTCGTTGACAATGGATCGTTGCAAGCTATTCCCAAAGCTGTCGCTCTAGACTGTTTGCAAACTCTCTATCATCCACGGATACAAGCTTTGCACCTTCACCAGTCGCCAGGAATTACACAAAAGGATCGAGAACATATCACCTTTGACATTACCATTGTGAGCTATAAGAAGATCGCATTCTGCAGTCTCATTTCTCTCTTCACTCATCTCATCATCTCATCATCACATCCATCACAATCATCTCAAGAGCTTCATCAGCTCTCTTTCACTTCTCCCACTCTCACCACCTACAAAAAACCTTAACGACAATGCCTGTTGTTGCCAGCCTTGTTCAGAGGCCTGCTCCTCGCAGGGTTATCCCCACCCAGTCCAAGCCCAAGCACACGACCAACAGTGTGGCCAAGACATCTCCTGCCAAGATCACCGTCTCACCCACTGAGGCTACTCCTCTTGTCGCAGTGATCGGCGTCGGTTTTGTTGGAACCGGTCTCGTGGACTCTTTCTCCTCCCAGTATGAGACCATGGGCTTTGATATTAGCGAGGCCCGCCTTGAGTTTCTTCGAGGAGAGTTCAAGACCCGCCCCAACGTCTCTTTCACCTCCAACGAGTCTGATCTCGCCAAGGCTACCCACTTCCTCATCTCTGTTCCCACTCTTCTCCGCTCCGATAAGACAATTGACCTGTCTTATCTCCAAAGTGCTCTCCAGAGGGTTGAGAAATGGGCCCGCCCTGGCTGCACCGTTGTAATTGAGAGTTCAGTCGCCGTCGGTATGACGCGTCAGCTGCTCGGTCCTATCGCACAGGCTAAGGGTCTCTTTGCTGGCATGTCTCCCGAGGTAAGCTTAATCACCAGAATTGACTTTTCGTGCTCACTACTAACATCCATCAGCGCATCGACCCCGGCCGAGTTGAGCCCCCCATGCACTCCATTCCCAAGGTTGTCTCTGGTCTTGACGATGCTATCCCCGGATCTCTCAACTCAGTCGTCCGTCTTTATGAGCGAGTCTTTGACAACATTGTCCCCGTGTCCAAGCCTGAAGTTGCCGAGATGTGCAAGCTCTACGAGAACTGCCAACGCATGATGTGCATTGCCTACGCCAACGAGATGGCCGATGCTTGCCGTGGCCTTGGTATTGATGCCTTCGAAGTGTCGCAGGCTGCTGCCACTAAGCCTTTCGGATACATGCCCTACACCCCCAGCCTGGGAGTTGGTGGTCACTGCATCCCCGTCAACCCCTACTACCTTCTGTCCAACTGCGAGTTCCCTCTTCTCGAGGCTTGCGCCGAAAAGATGAACAGACGCCCAGCTGACATGGCCAAGCGCATCGCTGGTGAGCTCATGGGTGTCGGCAAGCTCCAGCGACGTGACTCTGGAATCGATATTGCCAAGAAAGTCTTGGTTGTCGGCATGGGCTTCAAGGCTGGTCAAGACCATCTCGTCAATTCTCCTGGTCTACAGCTGGCAAAGGAGCTGAAGAAGCTCGAGTTGGACGTCCACTTTGCCGACTCTCTCGTCAAGCAAGCCGCTGTGCCCGACATTCCTCGATTGGACGATGAGGACTGGACCACACAGCAGCTTGAGACTTTCGACATGATCGTCGTCAGCTTCAGACAATGGGGCATGGACTTTGATGTGCTTGATCAGGTTTCTGGTGTCCCTGTTCAGATGTGGTGCCAATAAAGTGTACGGAGGGAGTGCGCGTGTTTTGATTGTCATATATCCTTGTTGTTAGTCTTTTGGTGGCTATGTCCCTTAATACATCTTTCATTAAAGAAGGAATACTTTAGTTTATTTAAAAGAATGTTTTCTACTTCATATTCTAGACTTCCACACTAAGTGATTCTGTTTCATGGGTGGTGACAAAAGCAACTGATGGCTTTCTCTGACGCTGAGCATTAGACGGCGACGTGACTCCAGTGAAGCTGACCATGCATTTCTGAAGATGGATGAAAAGGCACTTGAAAGCAAGATGGAAACGGTGCGGTGTTTTCATTTCCACTTGAGTGGACGATTTTCCGAGAAAGATCATAACATGATGCCAAAGAAGATTATCACGTGATGGGCGGAATTATATCGCTCCATCTCGACTTATAGCTGATGGCATACACTCATTTTCACTGGTTAAATATGAGGGACAGGTGATATTATATATGTTTCTCATTCATCATTGTTCATAGGATGGAGGCATTGTTGCTGCCGCACATGTTCTACTGGCATGTCATCGTCAGCTGAGGTTCAGGCTAAGCACTGGAACCATCACAAGGGAATAAGATAACCTCAACACGTTGCCGGCCCCGGAAAGAATTTGCGGAGCCTCCGAGGGTGGTTTTTAAAGTAAATCTGAGGGTGAATGTCTCATACGCCAAGCTGTAGGCAAGGTATGACCAGATTTGTGTAGAAAAGCGGGTATTATAAACGCCAAGCAGCCGAAATTTCAGCTCTCACAATTGTTCATCTCAGAAGTAGCCTTGGCCGAAGTGTTGGATGAGGTACGACAGAACGATGATGTTTGACTGAACGAGTAAAATATTTGTGTAACGAATCACAGTCGCCTCCACTCTCATCAGTGGAAAGTAGACGGTTGGCGATTTGCAGGGCATGTACAATTGCCGTCTCAGCTGTCTCTGTAGCAATGGGTGAACTTTTCACTACTCCGTGGGTGCCAATGGAAATTAAATGGCAACATTCATGAAGTCAAATTCGTATGGTTTAAAGAGAGTAATCTCCATCAATTAATGGTCATAAGATAAGGTACTATAAACAGATTTGACCTTAATGTATCTATGCAATCCAGTCCACTCGTCTATTTTCATCCCAAACTTTGCAAAAACAGGTCGCATACAATAAAAAGAATGATCGAGCTTCCAGCTCTCACAGGTATCAAAAAGGGTGTATAGCGAGCTTAAAAGTGAGGGGCGTTAAGAGCAAGAGCCATAAGACATCCACCGATAAGACCGGCGATGGGGATGGTCATAATCCAGGAGAAGACGAGGAGGAAAACTCGCTTCCAGTTGACAGCCTTGATGCTGCCGTTGCAGAGACCGACACCAACGGTGGCGCCAGTGATGCACATGGAGGTAGAGACAGGTAGCTTGTACTGGGAGAAGACGAGGACGGTAATGGCAGCACCCATCTCCATGGAGGAGCCTCGGCTGGGAGAGTGGTAGGTGATCTTGTTACCCATAACTAAAGCGTGTTAGTAGTGTTTCACTGAGAGGAATGCAGTTAAGATTGTTGACTTACCCTTCATGATGTTGTAACCGTAGGTGATGAAACCGATGCAGATAGTGGCAGCGACAACACCAATTTGCCAGAGAGGGACCTCAGCCTTCTTCTCAGCGGGTCGGCTGGTGGACCAAGCAGCGTACATACCAGCCCAGACACCGACAGCGTTACCGACATCGTTGGCACCGTGAGCGAAAGAGGCAGTACAGGCAGTGATGACTTGGACGAAAGAGTAGAGATATTCGACTTCGTTGGGGTACTTGGGAGCGTGCTCATAGACAATGGCCATGCGGCGACCCTCGGGAGTAGCCTCGATACCCATCTGCGCGGTGTGAATGTCGTAGTGAGCACCGTAGAGACAGGCGACGACGATCTGGGCGGGGATACGCTTGATGACAGCAATCAGATTGTGAGTCTCGTGGATGGAACCGGCACCGATGGGGTTGGCGTGAAGAGTGCGCATGGCCCAGGCGAGAGGTCCCTTGCCCTTGCGGAGGTTGGCGTGGTGGCGCTCCTCAGCATCCTTGACCATTCGCTGGTAATCCTCCTGGGTAGACTCGGAGAGGTTGAGGTGTCGCTTCTCGTTGTTCTCGGAGCTGGCGGCAGTGGCGGGGGTGATCTCGTCGTTGCTGATCTTCTTGGGGTTGTGCTCCTCAGTCTCTTGGGAGACGGTGTCATCCTCAGCGTGGTGGTGGATGACAGCGTAGTCGGGGACACGGGCGTGCTCGGCATCGGGAGGAGAAGGGCGCTTGAACAGGAGAGGACCCTGAACGGCATCCCACCAGCGGAGGGTGTAGTCCTTCTTGATGACAACAGCGTGGACGAAAGGAACGAAGAACAGGGCAGAGAGGAAGAACAGACCGAAGCCGACTCCGAGAGTGACGGCAGCGATGTACCAAGCAGGCTTCTCAGCAAGACCGAGACGAGGAGATCCCTTGTAGACGATGGAGAGGGTGCAGATGGTACCGGCGATGAGGAAGAAGAAGGGAGAGGTCCAGACGGCCCAAGGAACGGGGTTCTTGCGGACGTGGACAACATACTTGACGAGCGAGAAGATGATGGCGGCGAAGCATCCAGCAATGGTAGGAGCCATGGCAAGACCAGCAAAGATGGCACCGAGACCCTGACCACCGTTCCAGCCCCATTCGACCTTGCTAGCACCAACAGTAGCGATACCGACACCAGCGAGCGACGAGATAAGCGAGTAGGTGGATGAGACGTGGGCGTTGTGCTTGGTGCACCACATGACCCAGGTAGAGGCACCGGCCGAGGCGCAGGCGAAGGCGAGGAGCTGGACTCCGGCGTTGTCGCGGAAAGCTTCCATGGGAATGATACCGTTCTTGATGGTCGAGGCGGTTCGGGCTCCGACGGCTAGGGCACCAAGCATTTCGAAGACACAGCAGAGCACCATGGCTCCTCGGTAGGTGACGGAGCGCGATGACACGCTGGTAGCCCAAGCGTTGGCGACATCGTCTGTGGGAGAGGCAGGTCAGTTATCTGTTGATGTGCGTCATTGGGAGGGGTAGAAACATACTGGCACCGTTGTTGTAGGCCTCGAGCAGAGCAAAGCAACTGCCAATGGCAAAGACGTAGGTGTAAGCCTCGAGAACCATTGTGACTGGCTGCGGCTGAGAAAAGAAGGTGGTTGAGAGCGAAGCTGTAGTATTTGAACTACGAGTAGCTTGCCTTTTGTTGGTAGAAGAGGGGCGAGACGGAGAGGTTGGAAAAGGATGCTCGAGCAAGGGAAGAAGATCAGAGTTCGGGGTCTCGGAGGGGAGACTTTAAAGGTTTCGATGAAAAAGTTAGACAGCCCAGGATGATAAGCCTCCCATGGCCAAACCCATGCATTACGAGAATGAAGACAAACTCAAAGGTACCTAAGCTTAGGTGCACCCCCACTCGGTCCAGAAGCTCAATTGCTGGCCGTTGCTTCTGCCTCGGTGAGACCATCTGGCTACCGATTGCTCTGGTGAAGAAGCCACAGGCAGAAACAGCGTGAGGGCTTGCCGCATTTGGGATCTCGAATGTGTGTGTGTGGGTACGTGGTCCTCCCTGGTCGTTTGGGGGGGAGACTAGCATTTAAGCATATCGTCACCTATGAAATGGCCGCTCCACCCCACGTGCAAGATCTATGAGCTGGATTGTCGCTTGTGATTGGTTCCCAGTTCGATATCCTCGACGGCATGGATACAAAACGCCACATGGGTCACTCAATCCTCCCAAGGGCGAGAACAGCTTGAACTGTTGGCGGCGGGACAAGACATGCCCTCATCGTGCCAAGCTGTGAGGCGCTTTCTTGGAAGCATCAACTCCGATCGATGGCGGTGCTTGGCTTTGGAGCTGATTTCTGGGCAACTGCAAGCAATTGAAAAAGAAATGATTTATCCTTCAATTCTCTGGTATCTTGGTCAACACCCTCTTGTGACAGGATAAAAAAATAAACTCATTAAAGTACCAAGCACAAATGTATGCTTAATGCTGTGCAGTAGCCAACGATTATGCTTACCATGGATGTTTACTCTGTGGATCAAAAGACTCTCGCACGTGCGTGCGCGTACTGGCTACCACTCCTCCAAGCGCACCTTTTGGCTAGTGAGTTAACGTAAAAAACAAGCGTATAGAATGGGTCACAACTCGGAAGTCTGTCCGTATAACGGGGACAGTCCGTTTCAACGCCTCCCAACAGCCTTTCTGCTCTGCTATCACCATGGGCCCTCCCTTTCACAGGTTCGCCGCGACTCCACCGTCGGTCTCTCTTCCTGGTTAGGCCGAGCCATCGCCATCCTTCCATTATCTCTTTACCTAATCTAGACCTTTTCCCCGTTAGACCTGGGCCCCAGATGGCTCTCCCCGCAGAAACGCTCAGAGCCATTTGAAACGGCCACATGGGGAAATGGAGGCTTCTGACTGGTAGATCAACCCCAGACACTAGCATCCACTATCTTTTTTTATCAGTCTACTGAGTCACTTTCAGATCCAATTGAGATCGCAATGCCATGCCACCTTTTTACTTTTTTTTCTTTCGGTCGTCTCTTTTGACATTTCCGACATCCGCCTGCGTATGCATGTGAAGATTCTTTATTGATTCCACTCTGGTCATCTCTGGGTGCATGATACGTGATGCCTGCAGAATCGGCCAACATGATGAGCATTTAGGATCAAGGGGTGTCTGACCATGTCGCTTTGGTAAACCGATTTCCATTCTCGGTGTCTGCATACAGAGTATCGATTCACTAGCTTCACTGTAATTCCTTTTTGGTGTTTCTCAACCCTTTAACTTTGGGGGTTGCGGGTGATCTTCCGATCCAAACTACTGTACACCCTCGTATGTCCTGCAGCCTGTGATTGTAGCTCATCCAGACATCCTCGCCCGTGATAGCCATCGCCACTGTCTGATCATGCAAAAGTTCGCATCTGCCCTACACCACCAAGAATCACGACGGCAGCTATTCCCGTCCGCCAAGCTTCCCAAGCTGTTAATACCGAGTACCAACAGGCACCATCCGGGCCACCCCGTCATCTCGACCGTTCTGCCCTGGTCCAGCAATAACGCCTCGCCCGTCTTCCATCCTTTCCATGATCCAGCTGTCAGCTGTATGTGCCCATGTCTTGGCCGTTCCTTGCACCACGGGGACCTGACGCGGGCCCTAGATTGGGTGCAGCGAAAGGTACCACACCAACGGGTCTCAAGTCTACAGGAACACCCCCTTCCAACCCGCTAATCTCTAATTCAAAGTCGTCCCCTGTTGTATGCATGAGCTCTAAGTTGCGGCACGACGTCTAGCGGCGTGTCCGTCCAGTTCGAGGCGAGTCCCAGCTGATGAGATCGTCAGCCTACCGTATCCACCCCGTTGGCGATTATAGGTAGTTTGGAGCTTAAGATTGGCATCCGTCCGACCATAGCTGCATACCCTAACTTGCAGTTTTATCGCTAAAGTAGCCAATTATTTGTCCAAGTTGAGCGGCCTTTGCCGGAAGGCAAGGATCCAGAGTGATGGGTCGTGGACAAGAGACGGATAGATATTACTGGTCAAGTTGCTTCAATCATCGCACTTCGCCACCCTGTATGATAGAGCGTGTGTATCATGACGATTCCATCAAAAATTTAGATCCTCAAATCCGATTAGACGTCATTTTGTTTTGTTTTCGGTGCCACTGAATATCATAGATGGATAATGAAATACACGGCCAGATCGTCGTAAATATTTATGCGAGATGACGTGGAGGAGAGATAAACAGAACAGGCGATGACAATTAGAACACATCAAGTCACTACTTGAGTGTTGAATGCAGTTTCTTCGAACGATCTCATTCTTCCATGCCAGCTTCGAAATTCAATATTGAATACTGTTTGAGTCCTACCCTATACTCACAACTCAAAGCTTCGATGTTGAAATTATTCCCTGATTGGGCATAGCATGTCTTTGAGCATGCACCTCGATACGGACGTTGATTAGGTATCAGTTCTCATCCAATGACCGAACTATGGATCCTCTGACTGCTGATCAGTGATCCTTTGAGTATGCGAGGAATGTAAAACCGCTTATCAGAACGTTCTATTTGCGGGATAAACCCTTGGTCCTTGATCACAAGTAGCTCCGTGCCCTTGGTAGTCTCAAACAATGTCTAACATTGTCAAACTCTCGTCGTTCTCAAATCTGCTGATCGCATCAGTGATGTAAATGTCCGAGTATCGACAATTGAACACCGGTAATACAACGGATATTCTGCATGGTATTTGCCGCTAGAATTTCTCATTCTGGAGTCAATGATCCTGACACGAGCGCCCGATGCGGCAACTTATTGGACGTGTTTGTTGTTCCTTCGCGTGTGTGTTAGATTAAGTCAGGCACTCTCAAGCGTGTCCCAACCACTGAGGAACCATCGGCAAGTATCGGATGAAGAAGGACATGAAGGCTCACATCTCTTCATTGATCCTTTGCCAATGACTAAAACTGCATGCTTCTACTCATCCCCTAATTCTGCGACCGCCGATGAGTATCATGGCTACGTTCTATAGTGTTCCATTGATGTGTGGTCGAAATATCCTAAGTTATTCAATCGCGAATCATAGTAGCCGGCAAGAGTCCTTAGGACGTACCCGATTTGGAGTGGTAGGGTAGGAGAAGTATCGTGATACACGAATTTATTTAGAGTTGGCTACTTAGTCATACCCAAAATCTATTTGAGGAACTGCAGAATAGCAGAAACAACCTCATCCGGGTTCTGCTCTGGGATATAATGTCCCGAATCAACACTCCGACCCTCAACCGACACACCATCCTCTGTCACATCCCTCCATTCCTGAATAGCGTCAAAGCATTTCTCAATGACACCATGTTGTCCCCAGAGAACAAGTAAAGGACTCCGAATCTTGCGACCGTTCTTCAAATCCTCACGTGCCTCTTCCAAGTCGAGTGTTGCGCCAGCTCGATAATCGTTGCACATGGCATGGACAGTATCACGATCCGCCAAACTTTGAGCATAGATGTCAAAGCACTCCGGTTCAAAAATCTCTAATCCATCGCCTTGCCGACCTCCCATGAACATTTCCGCGAGATCTTTGGGCCGGGCAGTGATGAGCACTTCCGGGAGAGGTTCCTTTTGGATTAGGAAGAACCAGTGGAAGTAGGCTTTGGCAAAGTCAAAATCGGTCTTTGTGTACATGGCCAGTGTAGGACAGATGTCAAGCAGGATAAACTTGCGGATTCGGTCTGGGTAGTCGACAGCGAGTTTATGTGCGACTCTTGCTCCACGGTCATGCGCGCAGACGAAGAAGGGACCATCATGACCTAGAGCATCCATGACATCAATGCAGTCTCGGGCCATGGCACTCTTGGCATATGAAGACACTCCATCAGGCTTGGCGGATTTCCCGTAGCCTCGAATATCAATGAGAACGAGGTTGTATTTGTCAAGTACTCGAGGTGCGACGCGGTGCCAGATGTGTAGGGTTTGAGGAAAACCGTGGATGAGGAGGAGAGCTGGCTTGGATGGTGAGACTTGGCCGCTCTTCAACCCATTAATGGTGACGTCAGGGTTGGACTTTGTGGTGATTGTGAAGGACTCAAAGTTGTCAAACATTTTGTTATCTTTTGATAGTTACTGACTAAATGAGTTTTGCGACAATTGCTTTGGGGAGGTACTCAGGTTTTATTCTCGCAACGCCCTTTGATAGACAAGCTGCTTAACTAATATCCTTGGTGGTGATGAAATGCGGAGTACCACGCAGTTCAACCCGCTCCCCGAATGGACTGTCGGCGAAAGGGTTGCTTTCACCGATGGGCCGCGCACTTTTCTCTGTCCGCTCGTCGGCAGTGGGGCCGGGCTTGGAAATGTCCGGCTTCTCCTCACTCGATATTTGTGATATTGTTACAGACATTCGAGTTAAACAAATACAAGCATTTTCTGCCAAGAGTAGATATATCTATCGAAATAAAAACTCAACTCACCTCATCTCTAATAATTCACTTAACTTATTTCCGCCAACATGTCAAAGACACTCAAGATCGCTGTTGTTCCTGGCGACGGCATTGGCAAAGAAGTGATGCCCCATGGCGTCCAATGCCTCAAAGCCGCTGCAAAGCGATTCAATCTATCTCTTGAGTTCCAGGAATTCGATTTCGCTAGCTGCGATTACTACCACAAGCACGGTAAAATGATGCCTGACGATTGGAAGGACACCCTCAAGGCCTTTGATGCTATCTACTTCGGCGCAGTTGGCATGCCAGACGAGGTACCAGATAATGTCAGTCTCTGGGGAAGCCTCCTCAAGTTCCGTCGCGAATTTGATCAGTATATCAACTTGCGACCCTGTAGGTTGGTGCCTGGGATCACGTCTCCACTGGCAGGCCGCAAGCCGGGCGAGATCGACTTCTGGATTGTTCGGGAGAACACAGAAGGAGAGTACTCCAGTGTCGGAGGGATCATGTTCGAGGGCACAGAAAGGGAGACCGTCATACAAGAAACAATCATGACGCGCGTGGGTGTTGACCGTGTTCTTCGATACGCTTTTGATCTCGCCCAGAGCCGACCTCGAAAGAAGTTGACCAGCGCTACCAAGAGCAACGGCATCAGCATCACGATGCCATATTGGGACACGCGTGTGGCTGAGATGAGCAAGAACTACTCTGATGTCGCAGTCGAAAAGTATCACATTGATATCTTGACTGCGCACTTTGTCCAGCGCCCTCAGATCTTTGATGTTGTTGTCGGGTCCAATCTGTTCGGTGACATCCTTTCCGACCTAGGTCCAGCCTGTACGGGAACCATTGGTATCGCACCGTCCGCCAACATAAACCCAACAGCCGACTTTCCCAGCTTGTTTGAGCCAGTCCACGGAAGTGCACCAGATATCTACGGCAAGGGAATTGCGAACCCGATTGGAATGATATGGGCGGGCCAGATGATGCTTTCACACTTTGGATACACAGATGCTGCTGCCGGAATGATGACAGCTATTGAGAGTGTCTTGGCAAGAGCAGACTCAGCTGTGAATACAGCGGATATAGGAGGTAAAGGGACTACGCAAACATTGGGAGAGGCCATTGAAAAGGAGATACTGTCGCTCTAGTTGAAGGTGATGCAGAAATGAAACCATTTACTTCCAAAGGGTTTTAGTTAAGTTAGGCGGATGATTGCGCAATGCACCACGAGTGGCTTCACTGATTGAGGTAGTGAAAAATGGCAATGCTTTTAAGTGGTACGAAAGTCCGGAGCCTTCTTATGTAACTATTAATGTCTGCCAGAAAATCACCGGCCGCCGTTAGTTACTTAGTTATTGATATACATTCTGAAGACTACTATGAATTAGTAAAATAGTTCGAACACAATCAATACTTCCTCGAGCTGATGGCAGAAGTTCGAAAAATGCAAATTCCGCAGGCTTTTCTCTCATCAAGAGGCAATTGGTCAGGGTGGAGACTAACGACGTTGCTGCGATGAAAGGTCACATGAAGGAACTAGGTGTCAGGTTCTCATGGCAGGTAGACGAGGCTAAGAAATGAGTGTAGGTTCTGCATTAGCCCTACTTGATATTAACCAGGTAAAGGAGTAGTGTGTTAATGAAATATTTTGCAAGGCCCAAGCTCATTTTGATTATTCTTCTACTGTTGCAGAACCGACAGTACCCGGTCTTGAAATGGGCTATGTATGAGCCAACAGAGGTACACAAAGGACATCAGATGGGAATACTCTGAGTTTTAGCCACCCAGATCCACAGATTCGGTTGTCGCTATAAATCTCTTCAGCCTCTTCGCCTCGGGGTCCTCAATCATAATAGCTGCTCCAGGCACAGGCCACATCGAATCTGAATGTTCTACATTCATTGCCTCCAAGATTAAAGTAGAACGGTAACCATTTGTGGTTTCGGGGTCGCTATAGGAATCAGAAGCCAGGTCGGCAATGACCCCATTGCCAACAACTATCAATCCGAAAGCGACCAAGGGGTCACAGAGTCCAAAGCTGTGCTGTGTGTATACTGTACGATAAATAACGTTTAGGTAAAGAATGTCACTTTTCAAATTAAAGCTAGGTACCTAAGTTATAGTACTCTCCTAGTTGTCGTAAAGTGGTCGCTTGTGATGATAAGTGCCCTAGGGACTAGCTATGGTTAATGCATCTAAATTACATCACACAGCGTTACCTCACTTACGTAAAGAAGAGCGCCATTCTCAGCTTTTGTGGAAATTATGCATGGAAGTCTTACCCAGATGACTATCATCATGGTTTCAACATACTGGAGCTTTGCCAGTAGTCTATTATCAGTAGAAGGCAAGGTTTTTGCCGTGTTTCCTACTACTTATCCTCAACAAACTCCCCGCCAGCGTCGCGTTCAGTCCCATCCACTGGACCCAAGTACATGATATCATGTAGGATCTGCTTCCATTCACCAGCACTATCCGAGGGTTCCTTGCGCCACCAGTATTGTACCTTGACCAAGATTCCTCTGCTGCGATCATCCTGCGTCCACATATTGACTCGGAGCCCTGCCCAGGCCTCAGCTTTTGCCAGAGCCTTGACCTGCTCCAAAGAAATGAATCCAGCTGGCTTCAGGACCTCGATGGTCCCAAATTCGCTTGATTCAGATCCAGTGAGGGGCCGCATAGTATAAAAGCTTCTTGGAGGAAGAGAGTTCCCGTTCGATTCATCGCCGTTCCAGCCCGCTTCTTTGTAAATCCGAGCTAGTACTTCACCAGACTCGAGAAGGTAGCGGACAATTGTGTCTCGATCTTGGGCCGCATAACTTGGCTCTGTGCGACAAATTTGGTGACATTCTGGAGAAAAGAAGTCGGCCTTGGACTCGATGGATTTTGTGCCGCGGTACTGGCGGTATAACTCAAATAGTTTCTGGTGGACCGATAAGCCGTCAGATGTTGCCATTGTATCGACTGATTGCGATGGTATTTAGTGAAGAAATCAGGCTGTATAGAACAGATTGCAAATTCCTACATAGGCTGACATTCTTCCACGTGACAAAGGATATACCAGAGCTTAGCTCAAGTTAGACATTATAGCTCACTAATGCCAATCGTAAGCGGTCATTGTAAGAGGATATCGCTTCCGTCTGAGAGATATTCCACGACTCTCTCGCCAGGAGGACTACGCCCGGGTTATGTCCGGTGTCCTTCGGGGACCTCGGGGACCTGACTCAGGGCCTACCCTACTTCAATAAAGACCAAACAAAGTCTTCACTAGCGATTGCGAGAAAAGGGTACATTTCAACTTGTAGCCTTTGTTCTCTCGTAACAAGGCTTAGTGAGATACAAAGGGGGCTAGTAGAGCAGAAGTGAACTCAATGGACTGGCACCGTGGTTTCTGATATGTACATACGTATAACACTACTACATCCTATGTCAAAAGAGTGTAACTTTTACTGTCGGCACTGTTTTTCACTTAAAGGGGCAAAATCTATCTCAGAGCTTATAGTAATAACTTATACCGCATGAATCTTGTTGCATAGCAAAAGACTAAATCTCTTGCTTCTAATCGGATCACCTCGTCTAATGAATATTGAAATAGGTTATCTAATTAGCCAGTGAGGGTTCTTAGTAAAAGGACAAGACCATGCTCTAACACGCCTTTACAAGCATGTGCCTACTATTTAGGAGGAATGTATTGGCAAATCTATAGATACGTGTCGCACATATGTGCTTGTGAACTATAGCTGTTTTTTCTTCTCAAGCCAGACGAAGAGCTGTCAGAAATGATTGGGACACGGCGATACGCTGCCAAGGATCTCAACCTCAAAGCAACAGCAGACATGTACTATGAATCAGACGACAGGAAGGCTCAGGCAAATCATCAAAGTTGGTGTTCCTTACCGCCTCTTTGTTTACACCCCCAGCTCAACATGTCAAGTCTTTAACACCCTCTAGCTTATTCCTTGTATCGGCATGAGAGCTATGGTGTTTTTCTGTTATCTAGTTTAACGAAGCTTTACTCCACTGACATATTTCCGACTCGGCGGACATAGGTTTTAATGTTGCATGGCAATGTCTCGACCCACAGAAAGGATGACTCTGGCCAGGATATCGAAGCTTTGCCAATGGCATATCAAGGAACGCTAGTGATGGTCAGGCTTGGCTTTGTACCTCCTTCTTCACGAACGCGTGTACGGATATAGAGCTTGTTGAAGAATGGAGCCACTTGTAATGGTTTGGCGGAAATGACATGTAATTTGACGATGGAGCAGTTTATGCGCCTAAGCTCTATGCTTATTTTCCAAAACTCGTTATGCATGGTGACCCTCTTGCGGTTGAAAGAATTCGTCTTGGCAAATTAGACTCACGACTCAACTGTGAGTTCTACGTGAAGAGACGATGCTTACGCGGATTTCTTGTCATTCTGAGCGTGTACAGCGCCTGTTGGGGTTTGATTCTAAAATGTCCCGAGGTTTCGATAAGACAACCAATTTTCAATTTCATTTGAGTAGGATGTATCAACAAAACGTTTGCCCTATCGTGTTCTGTCCGATCCGCCAAGAGTTTATATCGGATGTTCGGCCTGGGTGGATATGAAACGGTCCACCCGCCCGTAGGGACCGTGTGGTAATCCCTTGTCAAATATGGGGCAACGAGTACGCGCATCCTGACACGCTCTATCCGCCGGCGTTAAACCCGTCAACGGGTCTTGTCACTACCCTTCATTTAACTCGGGCCATTTACCAAGCCCGCTCACGTCTTCTGATTGGGGGAGAATCATATCCCGCCTCAAGATCGATTGCACTACGCTTCTGGAAGCTCCGAAACATCCAAGCTCCGGATCTGGCGGTTCGCAATGGAGCTCTTGGCTACAAGGAACCAAAACAGATATAACGTTCTCGAGAGCCTCCATCATGGAAAACATCAATCACTATCATTACATTCCTTTTGCCGGCCAAAGGTTCTATTTTTGACAACTTCGCTCATTCAAGTCACTCTTTTACTATAATTTCTATTCCAAACGTCAAAATGACCAAGCTCGGATTCGCCGTTCTCGCTGCCCTGGCTGGCAGCGCCATTGCAGCTCCCTCTGTTCCCGTTGATGAGCAGGCCCACGATGTCCATGCCTACGCCAAGCGTGCCAGCTCTTGCACCTTCTCCGGCTCCAGCGGTGCCACCAAGGCTATGAGCTCTCAGGCATCTTGCTCTACCATTATCCTCGACAGTCTTGCTGTCCCTGCTGGCACCACTCTCGACCTCAGCAAGCTCAAGGACAACACTAAGGTCATCTTCAAGGGTACCACCACCTGGGGCTACAAGGAGTGGAAGGGTCCTCTCCTGAAGATCTCCGGTAACAAGATCACCGTCGAGGGCTCTGGTGCTATCCTTAACCCCAAGGGCGAGCAGTACTGGGACGGCAGCGGTGGAAACAGCGGCATCACGAAGCCCAAGTTCTTCGCTGCTCACAAGCCCACCAACTCCAAGATCAACAACCTCTATGTCAAGAACACCCCTGTTCAGGCTGTCAGCATCAACGACGTCAACGGTCTTGAGATCAACAAGTTCACTCTTGATAACAAGGATGGTGACTCCAAGGGTGGCCACAACACTGATGCTTTCGACATTGGTTCTTCCACTGGTGTCACCATCACTGGTGCCAAGGTCTACAACCAAGACGACTGTGTTGCCGTCAACTCCGGAAAGGTAAGTCCCGCGTAAGAGCTGCTGGGAGGTCTTAAACTAACAACAGCCAGAACATCATCTTCCAGAACGGCTACTGCTCCGGTGGCCACGGTCTGTCCATTGGCAGTGTCGGCGGTCGCGATGACAACGTCGTCGATAACGTCCAGTTCCTCAACTCCGAGGTGACCAACTCCGCCAACGGTATCCGTGTCAAGGCCTTCAAGAACAAGACCGGCCTGATTAACAAGGTCACCTACTCCGACATCACCCTCTCCAAGATCAAGAAGTACGGTATCCTCATCGAGCAGAACTACGATGGTGGTGATCTCCACGGCGACCCCACCAGCGATCTCCCCATCACTGGCCTTACCCTCAAGAACATCAAGGGCAAGAACGGTATCGATTCCAACGGAAAGAACGCCGCTATCGTCTGCGGAAGCTCTGGTTGCAAGAACTGGACCTGGTCCAACGTCCAGGTCTCCGGTGGAAAGAAGTACGGCAGCTGCAAGAACGTTCCCAGCGTTGCTTCTTGCTAAGTGCGCTTTGTCGGCATTGGCCAAGGTGTGGTACATGGACTCTTGCTCTAAGCAAATTCTCTGTACTCGAACTTGAGTTATTAGATGTATATAATTCAAACACAAGTGTATGTAACATGCACGAGCATTTATATAATCAACATTCAGAAAATTCCGTTTTATGCTTGTATACACAACAATCCTGCTTCCGCAGAATACAAGGTGAAAAGTAAAAAAAGGAGGCCAAACGAATGCTAAACTGTCCTCCCTTCCAGAATTCCTAAACTCCAAAACCGCAAAGCAAAAGACTAAACCAACGTACCGGCATACTCCTTCCTTTAGAGCTCAATTCCTGACGGATTTCCTCACTCAGAATTTCTCTGCCAGAAAAGGTGTGCCTCCTTGCACCATCGAAAATGTTCCAGAAAGCTTTCGCGGTCGTAGACACACCAGTCCTCTCGTCCGGTGAGACTCTACCTCAGGAAGGAGGTATTCTTGCAGGGCACTTCACTCGGTAATCGTCCAGGTTATCTTCCATGTCCTTGAATAGCTGAAACAAGCTGCTCAAAGCCTGTAGCTGATGTATACGTTGTAACGACTCATAACCTTCAAGATCTTAAACCGTTGCTTTTACTCCTTAGTTGTAGGGGGGTCGTACAAAGAGCTGTTGATTTCCCGCAGAAGTAGATACTGAGAACCTATGTTCTTTTCGACGCAGTTTTCGCAATTTCGCTGCCAGTTCGTCCGACTGACGTGTTCGGTGTAGTCTCCGCAGACATTGCAGGTCTTATTCATTAGTAGTTCGTAAGAATCCATGCTTTATCAAGCGTTGGAACTACCGCTCTGAGTCGACTATCTCGCGAGACCGCAAGCTCAGTTGCCGCAGTTTAGAAGTAGTTCTGAGATCAGATAGTCGTACGTTGTCTTGAAGAAGGGTGCTAGGCAAGGTGTCAAGCTGTCTATTGCCGGTTGTGGAATGACGTGAAGAGGGCGTTGCTATTGATACCCTAATGGCTTCTTGTTCCTAGGCATCAAATTTAGTTGTCACTGGAACAAATTGATCATCTCACCAATCCCAAGAAAGGGCGAAAATGATAGCACCTGTTCCATCGTCTCTGAAGTCGAATATTGTATTTGACTGCAGTTTTCGAAGTAAAAATACTAGGCGTTCGGGTGATTGGAGTTCCATCATGGTTGAGATCGTTTCTAGTGACGTGATAAAATGGATAGTCTCCGATAGGGAAAAACGCGGAATTTTATCAATAGACCATAACAAGAGTTTGATGAAGTCTTATCAAAATATCCAAAAATGGGATGAGACGTGTGAGTTTCTAGCCAAAGTTTAAGGGCGATATTTTTCAAGAATAGGTCAAAAGAATCATGCGATGTTCAGTCAAAAAAGGTAAGGCTGCATTGAACAGCTGGGGGAGGTCTGCGTTAGATGGTGCAGTGTTCATTGTGTAGGAGTGAGGTGCTCATTCCAATAAGACGCCTGAACATATTAGAACTGATGTGTACGGGCACTGTCAATCGTAATCTATCATCTTGAGACCGTGAGTAGGGATGAAATAGTGCCGGCACAGAAGGATCAGATCAAACGCACCGCTGAGTCGAACACAAGTGAAATCAAATTTTACCTACCTATCTATAAACTCTCAATGCTTTAAACGCCTCTATAGAACCTCAGATCATGCGGACCTTACAAAGCACCCGGCAAGATCTCTGTGATGTTACTCTTCGCCAACTCTTTCGTAGCATCCAAAACCTCAACCATACGTTCCCTTGCCTCCACGCTCTTCGGATCTTTCAAGTCCGCCCTCCCCATATGCTCCAAGGTCACGCAAACTACCGACTCCATGAGACGTTGTGCCAACTCACCGGCATAGCCCTGCTCATAGAATGCCGGTGTCTCGTTGACCTCCAACAGCCATGCAGTTCCGCTCGAGTCGATCAAAAAGTCTAGAGCGAAAAGTTCAAAACACTTGTCGAGTGGAGTAAACTTGTCTGCCATTGTGTGAGAAGCCGCACGAAGCAACTCCCCTGAGATCTGACATGCTTGGTCAAATACGCTGTTCTTCCAGTCCCCGGGAAGTAAATCGTCGGCGATCTTCCAAAAGTCTCTCATAGACTCCTTGCTCGTGAACTCTTCCTCTTCTTGTAGGGCGGTGTTGGTTAGGGATGATCTGAGACTTGGGTTCTTCCAAGGCGGTTCATAGTCGTCAAGCGCGAGAAGAGTAAGCATCTCATTAAAGACGTGCACTTTTAGACGTCCAACCGACAGAACGTACGCTCGAACGTGCCATTTCCTGCCGTCGATGGGCGGGATAGAGACGATGTATTGCTGCACAACAAATTCTCGAAGCAGAGCTGATGGAATGCGTTCATTCTCATCAATGACAAGATTTAGTAGCTTGTCCGTGAAGGTGCCGTTCTCCTTATCTAGTGTGTTGATAGATAACTTTCCTGTGGCAGTGATAATAGCATCCAGTGAGTCCAGTCCAGGTGCCGATAAACTAAGGTTGAATCCATCTGAGTCACTATCACTTTCGTGTTTGACGTCAACAGTCTCTGTAATCTCTGTGTCTTCATCTTCTTCCGAAATATCAGCGGCCAACTCCAAGTTACCGGCGAGCTCATCGATGGTGCTGAATATACGAATGCCGTGGCCACAATCTATCATAGCAGGCTTGAGAATCCACCAATCTCGTTCCGACGGATCTTTGGCTTCATTGTCCTCAAGAGAGTAAAGCAGAGTCAGATCATCCGCCGCCGCTAAAGAATCCTCGACATACTCGCTGTAATCGAGGGATAACTTTACAGTAGCGGGACTATGTCCCTTCAATATACTCTCAGGTCTTTTGGTGACCCAATAGTCAACCACCTTTGCCATGTGATCTTTCCGAGCCAAAGCGTCGCTATTAGGATACGCATTAAGGAGTCCGTGCTTGGCCCTATTCAGCATTGCAAAGTGATGGTTCAATTCCCATCCGTTGAGGAATTGGTAAACTGCGTCGACGTCGTCAGGTATGTCGGCATAGCTTCCACAGAAAGTGGCATCTGGAACATGTCGTTTGATACATGCTGTTACATGCTCGTCAAGCCAAGGATTGGCGCTGTGGACGTATACGTGCATGTTACTGATGTTGAACCGCTCAACGAGTGATGTAGCCTTCTTCTGGAGGGAGCGAAGCCTGACGAGGAACTGATGACTGTGGAACTTGCGGTCGCATTGAGTCGAAGATGGGCACTGAATACGCTATCATCAAGTATGGACTTGAATGAGGGTAGGATATGTCTGGGAGAATGAAGCGACAGACGTGCTTTTTAATTGACAGGTTTCAGCGTGCTGCCGCAGAAATTAATTCCTAAAGGATTGCCAAGAGAAATCCAGGTGCCCGTTAGCTAATATTCCACTGAATTACTCATTTTATTGAAGTTCTATTGGATGTTTTGTTCCTAAACGTAAGCGATATCATGAAGTTCATGACATTCTTCGAAATGCATGATCGGCGACTCGCTCACCGTTCTTCGCCAGGGATCATGCCTGGGCACTATTCAAGAAAAATTGATCGCTTTGACCTTATCATCCTTGCAAATTCAGCTCTCGGGAATAGAACATAAAATCTTTTCCTTACATTGGCGAGTTGTGTCAAATTCGTCATGCATATTGACTTGGTCGGAAATCTCGATCCCTGTGGGTACCTTGATATAGTTCTCAACTTGGGATTCCTCGATTTGAATCACCAATCTTTGGATGCTTGACTTAAATTCTCTGAACTTTACAGTATCATCTGACATCTAATCCTTTCGCTAAAAAAAGGGGGCGGCTTTACCTACCATTCGCAAATCGTGAGACTGTTGTGCGTCCTATCGCTCGAGGCATTCAAAATTTTGTTCAATCTCCCACAAAGGCATCCTAACGTCAACAAAGATATTCGGGGCAAGGTGGGCTTGTATGGAGAATGTTTGTCTTACTGTTATAGCACTGTTCGAACATGAATCTTGGGCAGCGGACGATATGAGGTTGCCGACTGGATTTGGAGTAAGGAATTGGCTGACTGAGAATTACAGTCTGGAAGAGAATTATGGACAGACGCGATAGCTCCATATAATAAAATACCTTTGACACTAAATTTGTCCATCTTGCAGACAGTGAAATAGGTTTCTGTGCTGAG
Source organism: Fusarium heterosporum (assembly GCA_013396295.1). Lineage (NCBI taxonomy): Eukaryota > Fungi > Ascomycota > Sordariomycetes > Hypocreales > Nectriaceae > Fusarium > Fusarium heterosporum. The sequence goes on along the minus strand of JAAGWQ010000180.1, from coordinate 158,474 downwards.
CTTTCTGTCAACAAATATAGCTGCGGATAGACTATGGTGGCACGCACAACGTTCACAAATCTTGTCGGAACAATGAAATGGCTGAAAGAGCACAATTGTCAATCATCATCAGGCTCTCATTTCAAATATAACTGTGTTCACAGAGTTGAGTAGATGTCGATGTAGAAAGGGTTGATTTGACTTCAGTATCCGCTTAGCTAACTGATGTACCTACTTTTTTCACCATCTACAAAGCTTTGCGTCCCCACGGAATCAAATAGAAGTCTGATCATATCGGGACGAGGGAGCTCACTTTATCTCCTCGGGGTTTAAAGGTGGAACCAAGACAATAAATAACTTCTGCCTCCATCTCATCGTTTTGATCTGCGAGCGCTTCATTTGTAACTGCCGACTCAGAAGCGACTTGGCGATATGCAGGGGCCGTTTAGTGAATATAGTGCCCGCTCTGAGTCAGCACACTATTTCAACATACCATGGGCAGGCAATATTCATCCCACGATTTTGCTATTCACTGATTAAATTGATCCTTGCGTTTTTATGCTGCTTCCAGTTTTGACCTTACTCGGTTGTGAGTGGGATAGATAAGACAAAAGGTCTCCCACTTTTTGGCAAGGCCGTCGCTTATTTATCTTCTTCCCTTTAACTTTGCATGCGATTGTCACATGATAGTGCTTGGTAGGATTGGCCGGCATATACTACCACATGCCTATACAGGATGATTCCCGGTGAATCCTTTGAATCGCGCAACGATAGCAGTGATGAGGTGCTAAAGACAAAACTGTTATCAGATCTCCTCGTATTCGGCCCAATACTTGCGTCCAAGGGACCATGACATAATGCTGAGGAAGCAATGTATACCAAGACTTCTTATCATATCAACTGCGATATACACGCTTCCTGCCTATAATGGCAGGTTTATAATGTGCATCAGTCGAAACTAGGATGCCGACAGCTTGTCAAAACGATCAAATGTGACAATTCGAGCATTCAAGGAATTAACCAATTTCGTAGCGTTATGCATGCAGACCCTGAGTCAAAAGATATTACGTTCTTGGCAGCGTCATGACCATATGGTGGTTTTCCAGGCTCTGTAATGGAGACAAACCCAGCTTATTCGGGTAATTTCTAACTGTCTTTGTACCATCCAATGGGATTAACAACGTGGGGAGTAAGGGCTTCCCGGAATGTACGCTTCCGAAATTCTTTCTCGGCTGAAGTCGAAAAGTCTTGGTAGCAAAAACTTTAATCACGATCTTGAATCTTAGCGAGATGGCTGCCAAGACCTGCCCATCTGATAGAACGTCTCGGAATATGTGCCTCCGAATTTCTTGATTAGCTGATTTAAAGTTTCGGCACGCAAGCGTGAGACTGAAGAGCAGAATCTAGCCGGGAACCGACAAAGTGTAGATCTAGAGCACGCAGATTGAGTCAACTGACATTTGTGATTCACACTTGTCGGCATATTCTCCCGCCTTCCCACCATTTCTTGGCACCCTCAAGAGTCTGGGTTCGAGAAGAACTGCCACCAAAACGGTTTATCTGGTTCCATTCCGAGCTGTATCCGTGTCGGTGGTACGAATATATGAGTCCCCGAATAAGCCCATTTGCCATTCTCATCCAGATGGTCGCAACACCATGAAGCATGTAAGCCCGGGTGAGCCAACTTCGCCAACTTCCGTGCTCTAGATGAATTATGATGATGAATGCTACGGCACACTCAAGGTGACGCCGTCCAAGGTCTCGGACGGTTCTGCCACGCTGGTAGATGCACTGCAACGCTGTTCCACTGGCAATGATGCGAGGAGGTCTGTCGGCTATGGCGGCCCGCGCTGTAACGCTCTCTCCGGGGAATCTTTGAAACAGAAGAGGCCGTATTTGGTGACCGCTTGCTTCTTTTGGATTTCATGTCCGGATAAGGTCCGGAGCAGGGTGATAACGCACATCTTTGAAGATGATTGCGAAGATGGCAAGTTGGAAGTGTACCCGAAACACATGTCAGACCGGATTCGAGGAACTGGGAACCTGGCGGCCTCCCAGGGCCTGTTGTTGTGGTCTCTATGCAGGATCTTGGACTTTGTTGGGTATCTATACACATGGACTTGATCGGGATCGCTCGATGGGACTCTACCCCAGCCTTGTATGGTCTAAGCCCATAGGGAAGGCAAGTCGGTGTATAAAGCATGCATCCCTTCCCTGGACATACCTTAACAGAACATCTATAACACTCCTTCCATGCTTTAAATACCAGTCAAGGTTCCCACTTGCGCAGTCTCACAGCGATCTTCTGGCACATGCACTCAACAAGTTAGGATGAACCGCCAAGGGACAACTAGCACGATGAAGTTGCTGCACGGCTTCACACTCTGGCTGTTGTTGGCTCTACAGAGCTGCTCAGCATCTATGTTGGGCCTGACATCCTATGGCCTTGTCAGCAGTGATCCTGTCTGTGCCGATTCATGTCTTAAGTCACTCAATTCTCTCATGTTGGCTTGTTCTACCATGCACCACGGAGACTTCACAACTATGCACACCGAGCCATCCTGCCGGGCTAATGACACCCCATTTTTGACATCCATGGCCTGGTGCATAAAGACCAAGTGTGGAGATGAGAAAGCATCCAAGATTGAGGGCTACTGGGAGGACTGGATGACGGGTAGCAAAGGTGTCCAAGCCAAGTGGTCCTATGCCCAAGCCCTCGATCAAGTTGACCCGCAACCACCTCGATATCAACTTAACATGACAGATATGGCTCTCAATCAGACTTCGTTAGTCAACCCAATCATGTACCTCAAGCAATTCCAGTCATCTTCAGGGTCAAAGAATGAATTCACAGTGGGTTCAAGATATGGGTACGTCTCATGTTGTCGGTGGGAAAAGACAATACTGACCTTGAATACTGAATAGCATCATTCTCGTCGTCATTGCGGTCGGAATTCCGATTTTGACAACATGGCTTGGCTACTTCCCCATCATCCCTTCAGTATACGATAAGCTCAAGCCATATGTCCTCTACCCAAGCTTAATAGGCACCTACTCGGTGCGGCCGCTGCCATTCACGTTAGGGAATGCGCCCACCATAGGTCAAGCCATTTACATCGTTTTATTCATAGCCCTCACCGTTGTTGCATCCGCAGTAGGCTATGAAGTCCACCAGCCCAACGCCAGATTTGAGAATGCAAAGAGGGAGGTCCTCGCCTATATTGTTTATCGGACAGGAGCCATAGCTTTTGCGATCCTTCCGGTAATCGTCCTCTTTCCTTCGCGAAATAACGCCCTGTTATGGCTATCGAACTGGTCGCGCTCGACATTTATACTACTGCACCGCTGGCTGGGACGAATCTTTGGCTTCCTGGCTGTTCTACACGCTATTCTGGCTGTTGCAGGTAATGTGGGAACTCAGAACAACAAGCTTGGGAGCACAGACTGGAGACGTTGGGGCGACGCTACGACAGTGCTTGCTGTTGTGACGTGCTTGGGAAGTGGTCTTTATGTTCGAAAGGCGAACTACGAGTTCTTCCTATTGATGCACATCCTCATCGCCTTGCTCATTGTTGTAGGATGCTGGTATCATCTCATGCTCAGGTACAAGTCCATCCGCCTTCATTCACCCGGTTACACATCAGGCCACGAGATCTGGCTCTACTTTACCTTCGCCGTCTGGTCTTTTGAACGCTTCGTGCGTATTGTTCGAATCGTGCGATTAGGCATGCTTCGATCCAAGGTCAAAGATATCGGGGCTGGATACGTCCGTATAGATGTCCCAAGCGTCCGGTGGGGGCTGGATCCTGGAAAGCACGTCTTTGTGTACTTCCCTACTCTCGCCCCAATGCGACCATGGGAGAACCATCCTTTCTCTGTCATTCCAACTGTTGTTCTGCGGAGACATGCCTCACCTTCTTCACCTCTGTCCCCCATTTCTCCTGGTGCTTCGTCAGGGCTGGAAGACGTTGAGAAATCGACAGCTCATATCAAAGTCGGAGACTCGTTGCCTATTCCAGGTAACTCGTTACCCATGGCGGAGAACATGGCCGGAGTAACGCTCTTCGTCAAGAAATCCACAGGCATCACCAGGTACCTAAGAAGTCATGAGAAGCTACTTACCTTCCTGGAAGGTCCTTACCCAGGTAGCGACACGCGAGAGGTTTTGCGATGTGACAGACTACTTCTTATTGCTGGAGGCGTCGGTATCACGAGTCTATTCGCTCTTATTCATAACCACTGGAATGTAAAGCTGGCATGGAGCGTGAAGGAGGATGCTAGATGTCTGGTACACGAGCTCGAGCCAGCTTTGGACTCTTTGCCCTCGGCACAGTCAGAAGTTCGAGTGGGTTCGAGGTTCGACATCAACGCTCTCCTTGATGAGGAAGCATCTGCTGGCTGGAAACGAGTGGGTATCGTGGTGTCAGGGCCAGGATCACTTTGCGACGCTGTACGAGCGGCCGTGGCTGGAATGGGCCGACATTCTAAAACTACTTTTGAGCTTGAAGTAGATGCGTACTCGTGGTAGGCGGGATGATGTACAAATTTTGAAGAAGTTTTAAATAGCATATTTCATCAGATACTCCATTATAAACATCTGGTGCACTACATCATCGTAGTAGGGAATAGTGCTGGTTTTGCACAAATAACAAATTCCATCAGATGCAACTAGAGTTCGCATAGTAGCGATGCGAAATTGACCTTGCTAGTTTTTCCGACAAATGAGACGATTATTCTGCATAGAATGACGATGCTTTTGTAAATGTCGATGCTATACTGCCGGTACCGTCGATCACTGTGGTGTTTACTGCTCAAGAAGCTCTAGGGTAGTCGGGAAATGGCGGTTGCATTTGTACCAACGATTCTCAATCAGATTACAGGGTCAAACGATATTGAAAGATAATATTTTCTCCGGCAAATATAAAGTTCAATTAAACCCGTAGCATTGTTTGAGCTAGTACCCAAAACAAATTGCGAGGGGCAGTGCACTGCAGTACTACGCAGTAAGTGACCTCATTGTTACAGATCTCTGCATTGATCGAGGTTTTGGCTTTACCAAGGTGTCGGGACCGGCAGGCCACTGCGACTATCGGAATGGAGAGGGGCCTGCACTGCACTGCAATGCAGCTGTGAAACAATCCAACCTTCATCCAAATACCTGCGGTTATTGAGTTCAAGCAAACAACGGACATTGCGCTCTATTTTGCTTGATCAGCGTCGACAAAAATGATTTGCTTTAGCGCAATCAAGTCCCATGTCAACGATTAGCGACAGCAAGTCTCAATAACTACAGCGATCACGCGCCGTTTGAAGTAACGCATCTGCATTAGCGACAGTCTGTGCACATGATCTCAACGCTTCGAACCGGTCGTTTATCCAAGCACGAATGAACTTCAGCTCAATTGAGTGTACCCTGGTATTAGATCAACTAGTTAGAAGATCATTTATGCTTATTGCCAAACTTCGAGATACTCGAAGAATGCCAACTAGATATGTAATTTCGCTAGCATTCAAATTTTCACGATCCTGTAGAAGCTTAATTAGAATGCTACGCTGGAATGAACAGCATTCCAGCTCCGTCAATCAGCATTGCCCCTTCATCCGAGACAGGCGCACCCAATTTAGGGCCACGGAAGTCCCTGCAGGTAAAATACACGGTCATGGATCTTCAAAGACGGGCAATAGTTTATGTGTTGGCTACCAGGCAGTCTCATCACAGTTAATTGTAGCCAACAGATGAAGATTGTAAAACAAAACAGGGCCGGCAACTGGTAGACGACATCCAGTAACGCCCGTTGACCTTAATTACCGATGACCCGGCAAAAGTCAAACATCACTAGTCAGCCAACAAGCCAAGATGACCAGTCATGAGCCTTGGTCAAACATCCCAGACCCTTGACGTAGCGCATCGAATGGATAAGCCAATTCCCCGTTCCCCGCCTACACGGCTTTCATCCCGTCCCATCCTCTTTTCTCCCTGTCAGCCGTGACAATGGCCTAGACTACATCACAAGCTTCACAGCAACACCACAATGAGCAGGAATGGCACCGTCCTCGGACGCAGCCCTCACGATCTCGTCGACGAGCGTGTGCGCCTTCCTCATCATCGCCCGCTGTCTCTACCGCGTGCTCTTCCGATGCCATATTCACCGGACATGCCACCGCCGCTGGCGAATTGACGACTTCTACATGACCGTCGCCATCCTCCCTCTCATCGGCCGCGCCCTGTGCATTGTCTATTCCTTCACTCTCAATCCGAACCATACCTACGACCCTGCCACCGAGGCCGAAGCCAAAGCATTGGGCGGAAGCGTCGTCGACATCGACGGCGACCGAGAGCTGTCGCATAAGCTCCTTATACCCGCGCGGATATTCTACGCGCTGTTGTGCGTATTGCGCTATCGGAAGGGAAAGCAACATACTGATCCGAGATAGTCTGTGGTGCTTAAAGCTAGGGCTATTGGCCTTTTATTCGCGCTTTATCGATGTCTTCCGCTGGGGCAAACCTGTCGCGGATGCGCTTTGGTGGTTCATCATCGCCACTTTCATTGCTGTTTTTGTTGGAATCTTGGCGGAATGTCGCCCACTCGCCCTGTACGTACGCTCCGAGTGCTCATCGAGAGCAACACTGACCTGGACTTAGAATGTGGGCTCTTAATCGCGACGAGAGCAGTAATACTCGCAAATTCGCCACCCGCCGGACATAGGCTAACGTTGCTTACAGAAGCCGCATGCAATCGCGCTATAGGAAACCTCATATTGATGGCGGTTTGTAACATTGTTCTGAATATCGCACTGATCATACTCCCTTTTCCGATGCTACGACATCTACGGCTTGACCTCAAGGAGAAACTACAGCTAGGTCTCCTCTTTAGCGTTGGCGCTGTCCTGGTCGCCATCACCATTCTACGCCTTCCTCTCATACTCAACGAATCTGTATCTCAAAAGTCTCGGTCAACAGTGAGTAGCCATGTTGTTTATCGGATTGTGCTCTGCTGATGCATGATAGTGGGCTTCAATCGAGATTCTATGTGCCTGCGTGGTTGCCAACACGCCGTTCTTCTACGCCCTTGTAAAAGACCTGCAACGACAACATGATGATCGGCCTGAAAGATCACCGTCGAATGCTACGAATCAGGGCGACTTTTTTGACCTGCAGAGTCTCCCATCATCGGCTGGTGCGCAGATGCCGGCAAGATCATCGCCTGATGCTTCCAAAGGAACTGTGAAGTACTGCGAGAATGTATAGCGCGGTGCGCTGAGATATGTAATTAGTGATACCCAATAATTGAAGAATTCATTTAAGAAGATGGTCTGTAAAGCGTTAGATGAATTGTGACCTGTCTCCCTCGGCTAATGGTGCATGCGACCGCTGTAACAGTTTCCAGCGGGGTTCCTTGTTGTCGCACCAACCTGGAAAGCGTCCCTGCACCGTGACATCAGCTCTCTCTCAACTCGATCGATCATGGATAATCATGGATAGCACCAGAATAGTGGTGTTTCCTCAATCTCCACGATGCTCGATTCACGGCCCGTAAACTGCTCGCTCGACTACATTCCTGGCGCCTGCGACTCGACGCAATCTCCCGACACCAAAACGTCCCTCATGCGGAAAGCCGCTCTGCAGGAGCTTGGTCCACCAGCTTCCAAAGACTCGAACACGATCGACGCCACGACGCACAAAACGACTTCGCCTCGTTAATCCGAATCGCACCCGTCGACTCCCTTGTCCTTTCAATCTTCGGCCGTTGAATCCCTACTCTAATCACAACCACACCGATATCGCCCACCGCACCTACCGCACCTACCGCACACCGTTCTAAGCATGGAGACGCAACGTACGTCCCGGCAAAGGACTTGAAGCCATGTAGCTTCAAGTCTGAGTCTGACACGCCGGACCTTTTGCGCTCCGTCGTTATTCTCACAACGCTGACTTTGGAGGCGGAAGAGGAGATGCTGCGAAAGAAACGAGCGAATACCGCATTAGTGGAATTGAACTTCATACCGGGCACCTCGCCTGCAAACTGCCTGCATTTCCGCATCTCAAACTATCGTATGGCCTTCACATCACCGAATGCATCTCGACCTTGGTCAGATAGGGTGCGCTATTGCGACCCAAAACCAACGAGCGAATGGCACAGAAGTTATGTGTCCCGTTAGGGAACCACTCTATATTCGGCAACAAGGACAACCCAGAGGCTCCTCTGGGCTATCACAAGCTCCTCGGAGCACTTGGCCGATCACTGGAAACGAACAGCGGCCGCCGAAAGCAACCAGTCCGCCAGCTCAAATGATCCATCATCACAATGCACAACTTCAACATGGGGATCGTAAGGAAGATTGGTCAAACACATCGGAAGTCCCAACAATTTCCACCCCAGGCGAGCCTGATTGGGAGACATTGATGCTTGTCTGTCAGGAGCAAGGTTCCACACTCTCTGCATAAGCATCATGGAGCAGGAAAACACAAGCGCCTACAGCCACAATAGGTCGACCTGGATATCGCAAAAACAATTGTTCAAATAAGTTGAGAGTTCCAAAAATTCCCTTTTCAGGCGAACCTGATCAGGAGGCTTGATCTTCTGAAAGACAAGTAGGACTGCCAAAAGCGATGTTCCTCTCTCTGCGTAAACGCATCACGGAGCAGGAAGACCCGAGCACTAGGATGGAGAAGAAAGGAAAGAGAAGTGGAAAATACGGAGGGAAAGTGAGATTTTATACTGGTTCTGATCAGCCAAAGTTCAGGCATCTGTGGACACCTGAGGAGTATTTTGGGGGACTCAAGCCTACGATGTTACCCAGAAACCTTACTACAGGCTGGCTTCTCATACCAAGCTTTGCATCGGAGAGTGTGTTCGTGGCAGAACTCAAGATTTCGCTCACACATCTATTCTTATACGACGTCTGACGTGCACCTCTCCCATTTCACACCACATGGTGAAGTTATTTTCCCAACAACCTGTCATCACCCCATCAACATGTCGCAAGTACGTGATTTTGACTCGCAAGTGCTCTCACTCTCGAAACCTTTGGAACGCCCCTATAGGAATACTCCCCTCTCTAACACTCTCAACATCAACCTCGTCTCCTAAGTATTTAGAGATTAGCTACGCAGATATCAAGAGATCCACACACTTCTTAGCCTCAATCTCACCATCTGCCAAGAACACATCGCTCAAAGGCATTCCAGTTGCTTCCCCTAGTGCTGCATTATCTCATTGATTGACGATGCCTCACTAGCTATCTCGGTAATCTGCCTGCCAGAAAGCTCGGGTTAAAAAATGGAATCACGGCGCAGTTTGTCAGGTCTTCTTGATCCATCTTCGGCATTCGCATGTCTGGAGTATAGGCTGTCATTCAATTACCAGTGCGCACCAATTCGGGATACATGCTTTTGACTTTGGGCTCCAGAAAGTTACACAAACAGAACCCGCCACGGAAAATAGCCCTCATGTCGAAATCGCAGTCTTAAGAAAGCAATTCGGTCAAACTACCCTTGGTAGGACCAGAGTGAGTTCGAATTGTTTTGTGCAGGGTATTACACTCTTCCGTGAAAAAGTACATCCATCATTTTGGGTTTGACCTGAGGTAACATCATCAGCTGCGAGTTTGCGATGACCCTCGCGCTGGCCTGAATGGACATGCACTGATGTTTCCCGCGACGAACAAGCCCACTTCCTACGTTAGGTCATCTCAACTAACACACCCCTGGATCATTTGTGGAATATGCAAAGTCCTTGTAAATTGCAGTCTTCTGATTGTAAGACTACAAGGACACTGGACTTGTCTCACACCGCAATTATCAGCTTCCCTGCCTGACTGACCCGATCTCAAAATGGGACTATACGAAGTGTCGCCAACTGAATGGTCTCAGTGACTAAAAGGCCTGGTCTAGTCGACCAAGCACAGTAACACCCTCTTCTGCTGGACGAGACGACGACTTTCTAGTGCTATTATCTGACGGACCGCCGACTGCACCATCCTTTGTAGGAGATACAATCTTCCCTGCTGCTAGAGATACACCCGAACTTTTCATGTCAATATGGCATGATGATGCGAAATCCCAACTCCGCTCCGCTCGGAAAAAACACAATCTCGAGACTATCACCGTAACTACGTGGGACAAGGCCTTGTATCGGAGCTATTGGCGTTTGCAAAGTGATCCTGCAACCCCTAAGCCTCGTTTTCGGATGTAACAGACTTTCTGCAGAGGTATCTACTTCTACTGTTCAAACAGCGCTCTGATGGGACAGATGATGTTCTTTGTAGATACGATGGTTGTGGGCATGACCAAGGAGCTATCTGTGCCGAATCAGACAAGTATTAAGATGCCAAGAGACTCTTAGATGCTCAGCTCTTGTACAAGCCATTCCACAAGGTACAATTCTTCTGATAGGAAGTAGAAGGAGGACGCCTGGATACAATAGAACAGTCCAGGTCGCGACCGGCCGAATGAAGAGCATTATTTGTAGTTTCGGTAGATGGATTCCGGCGCCTAAATAAAAGGCATGATTGACAATCGATGCCGTCGGAATAAGAATCAATCCAATGCAAGATGTGAAGTTTTGTAATCCCTGAACTTGGTAGAGACTTCACGATCGTGGGCGGCTAGTCAAGGTTTAGTTTTCTGCGCTGGGTAGTGCTTCAGCTGGAAGGGATCATGGTGAAGTCTCGTCTGCACTGCAAAGCAATCAATCTCCAGGGTCAGATGAGAAAGAAGATGCTGAAGTATCTGAGAAAGTTTACCTCTAAGCCTTCGCTTGCGAGGTATCGTTTCCCATCTAAAGAGACGACTGTATGCTTAACTTGATGGGCGATTTTTGTACTAGCCAATGTCACCTCGGAGTGTATTGAGTCGGTAGCTGGACTTGCGATAGATGAACTATAGGCCTGAAAGTCGCGAAATCCAAGAACTCGGAGATCTCGCCAGGTCGATTAGTGCTTGAAATCTCTGTTGTGGGAGTGCGTGCCGCGTCAAGCTGATGATTTGTAGGTGTAGAGCGACGGATGTCTGCGTTTCCCAGTCGCACGACGATCAGAGGCTCGGTTGAGATCGTGCCTTCTTATTCCTTGACAGTGCTTCAGCTCGTTCCCTCCAAGGAACCAATTGTCATACCCTCCTACGAAGTGAGTTGGTAGAGACAAATGCCAGTATAACGTCGAGCTGACATGCCGGATATAGTAGACGAGGTAATTATAGCGTTGTAGCAAATGGATAGCTGATAAAGTTTTATGGTGTATGAGTACCTCAAGGGTGTCGTAGAGATGAATCAAGCTTGTGGGGGCGTGCCAGAAAAACAGCAGCAGAAAAATGAGGAACAATCCAAATTCAGATTCAGACAACTTAAAGTCATGATCAAGCATGACATAGTTGCAGCATGCGTCAAGTCACAGGAAGTCACTACCAGCTGAACAATCCAAATAAAGAACAATCAAATACTCGTGATGAAGGATGCAGAGTTCATGCGCATTTGAAGTGTGTCTCGCCAAGTCAGAGCACGGGTCTGCTTTGAACGCTCGAACAAGGGAACGATAGTCAAGAGCATCAGTTGTAAACAACATTTCATTTCGGCCTGTAAATAGGGTCACAAGACACAGCCTGACGTCTGTCCACGAAGGCACATTTCCGTCCCATGATTGCCTAGGGCTTCAAGCACGCACGATATCCACCGAAGTCTTTGCGAGTGAGCCCGGTTGCAGGCGATTGCTCTCTCCTTCCATACCGCAACGTTGGTCGAGTGAATTCCGCCCAACTTAGATGAACCAGCGCCCTGCAATCCACGCGATGTAGGCAACGCAAACGGAGCAGATGATGATCAAGGTAACAGGAAAAGGGTCGAGGCGTGGGATAAACACCACAAAACCGCGTCCTAGACCGAGGACATCTTCCCCAAGACGATCGTATCTATCCATTCGGTTGCGTAGATAGTTCATTTCGGCGCTGAAATGGTTGAGTTGTGCGCGGAAACTCTCCTGCTCACCGCGGAGGCTCTCGACCTCCACCTCGAGGTCGTCGAGGTGGAGGTCTTGCTCGGCGGCAAGACGATTGATTAAATACTGCGATCTTAGCAGGTGACGTCCCAGGACGTCCGGAACAATCTCGTTCCAGACTAGGAGAAACAAGTTAGTCTCAGTAATCATTGTTATCATGGGGAGAAGTGGTGTCTGACTCTGGTTACCGTCCTGGTTAGTGGGTGGGACATCGCCCACGTTCTCTTGGGTGTTGTTGCCAGACATTTTATGCTAGACTAAAATTAGCAGACGCCCTCGAGTAACCGTACGAAGTAATGAGGTATATGCATACCAGACTTCGACTGATTGATTCAGGATGTATGGATTCTTCTTTCGGTGCACTGGGTAATGTTTTCCGTAAGATTTTAGTGCTTGGAGATGGAAGATCAAGAAAATATGAGAGTCAAAGGATTTATTTTCAAGTTCTAAGAAGTGTGGGGAGCTACGGCTTTCATGATCGTGCGTGAATGTGTGAGTGCGTTTGTTATAGAATCTGTTCGACCCAAGTGACAGTGCCGGCCACTGCCATACCGCCTGCCTGTAACCTTGCGACACTGCCATAGGGCGAGAGAAGAATGAATGTTCTGCAACTGTCCTTATTTACAGTGAAACTGATGTATTGCACTACGAGTGAGAGAGGCCTTTTCGGTAAGTGGCAGACACTGCTAGGACTGCCGCAAAGTGGCCACAATATTGTGGTTGTGTTACTTTCAATACCGACACCTGGAACTAGATGGAGCTTATATAGAGCGCACAGGCAAACTAATACGTCTGTGTTCTCCTCTAATTATATCCAGTTGGGTTGTGTGATGTCTAGTCCATAGTGTTGTGTTGAGTCATGCCGATGGCTGCGGTATCATGAGCCCTCTACTGGAGGGTTGCCCGTACCTCACTCGCCAGCGCCAAACTTGGCCTCGGCATTGTGGCTCGTACAAATCCATTCTTTCACCAAGAAATCTTCACTACTATCCAGACAATAGCGACGAGTTTGGGGGTCCAGAAACAGAATGCCTAGGTCGTCGGCCCGAAGCTGAACCTGCCTCTCCCTGACCGACACCGCTCTTAGTGATGCTGATTAAATACGTATGTGATGTATCCAGCACCGAAGAACCAAGAACTAGCATGAGATTTGTCCTCCATCTGCTATAAAAGGAGAATGATGAGGACCGAATGATGCCAAACATATGGAAAGTCGATGAAATGTCAGCGATGGTTTTTTTACCAGAGTTAATAAAATTGATGAGCACATTATGTATCACAACATCATATATAATATAGGGTTCTTGCCTCCAGAAATCACTGTTATCTCTTATAGTCCCGGTCAGACAGCGTTGCGCCTTGTTGCATATCAAAGTAGGCAATGTACTCTTGTATGCCCTGACCGTTGGCAAGTCTCTATTTAACTCTATAGGGAGCTTAGAGAGGGTCTTGGGAGAGGCTGTTGAAACACGACGCTGATTCATGCTAGCTATATATCTTCACTGACAGCCCAATCGTAAATACCAAATGATCATCAGTGGACGTCTTCTGTATTACTGTAACGTGATACTCCGTCATGGTGACCTCTCCCGAGTGGGTGGTAGATGGTACCCCCACAACATACCCTGTACTGACACGACTTCCCTGGTCGATTCATCAATTATGCAATCTCATTCGCTCGTTTATTACTAATTACTAGTTTGCCGAGCCCCTAACAGAAGTACACTAGCTATCATACCATAACTAGTCCCTCCGACCGTAAATTCCCAGTTTGTTTCCCCGTCCCGCCAATTTCTCCTTTCCACATAAAATAGGCACTATATAAGCTTCCGGAGCACAGAAAGCCTATTTCTAAGGCTGTCACGCTCTGCTTCTGCTCAAAATGTCAACACCCCCTGCGGCTGCGACAAGCCCAGAAAGCGCAAAGAGTCCCGCCAAAAATCCCTCAAAAAGCCCCTCCAAGAGCCCCCCACAGCAGGCGCAGTCGACCGTGGCAGGTACCGGCGTTCTCGAGCCAGAGCATTGGCAACAACTTGCCGAGGTGAGATTAAACTTTCAGAACAGTATACTCATGCGTATACTGTCCTTATTAGTCGCGCACATGGGTGCTGATGCTAACTATAATAAACGAACAGAACGACAACCCTGATGATGACGCTCATTCATTGAGCGACGAGAGTCTCGCTTCGTCTACCGATTCTGTTACCTCCAGTATCTTTGAGTATCGCAAGCTTCATGGCAGGACTTACCATCGCGAGATTGGCAGTGCACAGTATTGGTGAGATACTCTTCTTTACTCACCTACCGTCGATACGTACTCACCGGACTAGGGCTGCCAATGATGAGCGACAGAGTGAATTACTGGATATCAAGTAAGTTGAACCATTGATCATTCAGACGAGTAACAACTGACAACCACAAGCCATCACTGTCTTACTTTGGGTATCAAAGGAAAGCTTCACCTCGCACCTATTGAAACGGATAAAGTTACGGTAAGTTCCGAACTAGCGATTGTCATAGACCGGACTGGAAGCTGACGATCTCTTTGAAGAAAGTGCTTGACATCGGGACAGGTACCGGTATGTACACCATGAAGCCATTGGACTAACAGACAGCTAATCGTCGATATTCTCAACCAACAGGCATTTGGGCTATGTAGGTCTGAGACATGCTTTGCAACTGGATGGACGCTGACCACAAGACAGAGATTTCGCCGATGAATATCCTAATATTGAAGTAATTGGCACCGATGTTTCTCCAATTCAACCCGGTTGGGTTCCGCCGAATGTGCAATTGTGAGTCGTCTGTGGAAGTCTTAACCACCTCGTTACAAACTAACAGGTCGATATAGTGAAATTGAAGATTGTACCCAAGAGTGGACTTTTGCCCCCAACTCAGCTGACTATATTCATATCCGCTGGCTGATCGGCGCCATCCCTGACTGGTACAGGTTCTTCAGCGAAGCTTACAAGACTTGTAAGCCGGGTGGTTGGGTTGAGAGCTTTGAACCGTCAGGAATCATCACCAGCGACGACGGTACAGTCAAGGAGAACTCTGCATTGGACCAGTGGGGCAAGATCTTCATCGAAGGTGCTAAGAAGCTGGGCACGAGCTTTACAGTCTACGAAGAAGAGCTACAGAGGAAAGCCATGGAAGCTGCTGGCTTCGTTGACATTCAGCAATTCGAGTACAAGGTAAATACGACGTTATGGAGAAGGGCCAGCAAGAGCTAACATGTTGTCACAGACACCTATCGGAGGCTGGCCAAAGGACCCGGAGCTGAAAGAGCTGGGCCAATTCGGCAAGCTTGCGTTCCTCGCTGATCCCGAAGGGTTCGTCCTCTTCGTTGCCAACACAATCGGTTGGACTGAGTCGGAGATCCATGTCTTCCTTGCGCATGCTCGTAAAGAGATTCATTCGGGCAAGCACCATCCTTATTATAAGCAGCGAGTTGTCTGGGGTCGTAAACCCGCAGAGTGATCCGACTTGGCGTGCTCTGTCCATCTCACACCCATTCAGAGCTATGGCGTGTTAGCAATCGCAATCGTGCTTTTTGAGATTGAGGACCCAGCCGAGGTTTTATTCTCATGATACCATAGTTAGCAATCGTATCCTATATAGCATGTCATTGGTCGTTTATCCGTTCATTCCGACTCCATCCAATCTCTCGGGTCCTATAAAGAAACCTTGTATTTCTTCTTTTATCGATCTTGAGTAAGTCTACACAATGTACTTGGAGCAGTAGTTGTTCAAAATACTTGATATAACCCAGAAATGATATCTTATCCATAGCAAATATCTCTATGCTTTGTCAAAACACATCTCACTCTAACTCCTAAACCCATACAACTGCGTTCCATCCTTATGGGAGTACCCGCCTCTCTTCGAGTGCTTTCATTAAGTCATCTGCCACAACCTTGGCTTCTTCCGAGATAGTTCTTTCATCCTCTTCCAAGCCCGCAATTCGGGCAAGGCGTTTGTCGAGGCGCTCAGTCACCCTCGTTTTCTGTTTGAGCGTCTTAACTTTCTTGGCTTCTAACCATTTCAAGGTTTCTTGGTCCCAGGTGATATCGATATGGGTGTTGCGTTCGATGCGTGATTCATGCACAAAAATACTTATGTCGCAATCTTCTATGATGGTAGATAGTAAGTCGTGGGCTTTGCGATCGTCGCTTGCCTTTTCGCGCTCCTTGATGAGATTGTCTGCGATGGTATCCATATGTGCTAAAAGGCTGATCTCCCGTATTTGGAGGGCCTCAATCTTATCGGTTAAACTTTTGACGATAGCCTGCAACCGGAGCTTATCGCATTCATCTTGGGAATCTGGTTCGGGTGATGGTGTGATGTGTCCGTAGTCGATATTTTGGTTGTGGTCCTCGCTCAAGCTAGGCTGAACTGCAGGTTGAAGGCTTGTAAATGATTGCTTCTCTTTTGCGTCATCTGCCACCGTTTGCTCACTTGTGAGGTCATGGTTAACTAGGGGTATGTCTACTGCAAAATCTGTCAGTAAATGAGCGGTGTCGCGAATACCTCAACATACGTGTTTCTAATCCCGCAGAATCGCTCTTGTTTCGTTTGTTGTTGTTGTCGACACTCCGAGACCTCAAATATGGCTCGGGAGAGTGCTCCCGTTTTATAGCTTTCGCGACCTGGAAACCACCAGCTTCTACCTCTGGTGTAGGAATCTGTACCGGCAAGGTACGAATAGTTCTCGTCGCGGCCACAATACATGACGCGCTATCCTCCGACTCGGACATGGCGTAGTAAAGGTACTTGTTTGTTTCTCATTTACGCAATGGTAATAAATGGAGGACAAGGAAACGAGATCTGTTACCGTTACCGCTGCTCAGTATGAGCGGCAACCGCGCTTGGCTGGGCTATCAAGATGTTGCTGAGGACAGGGGTCCCGCACTAAGCGATGCTCTCATCACTGGAGTAAGCCTGGATGGGCTTTTAGTATCTATTGTTGTAGACGCTATCTCAGATGACTAGTTTGCTTACGGAATAATTGTTAAAGTGATGCATGTACCTCGATGGCAAGTGTTGGTGAGCGAAACAAATGAATCATTCCTATAGCCGTGCGGGTGAATACGCGACGCGTCATGACGGGGTACGGACTTGTACTTATTCCGAGACTACAGCCAAGTAACCTAATTTTGAACTTGCCGTGGATGATAAGAAACAAGATAAGATGGCACAGCCCAACAAGACCAGGTTGACGAGATCGCGAACATGCCATGTGCCAATTAATCCAATGACTCCTCGGTAGACCACCTCGCCCCTACTTATATTGACACTATCCCACCCGCAGCAGCCACCCGACAGTCACCACTGCGATACCCGTCATCCCGAGACAATCCTCTCGACCGCCAGCCACTGCAGAAACCATCATTCTCGAGCCGTACCAAAGCCAATAACGTGTCTGGGAGCCATCTGTGGAACGCGCATTGCCGCAGCTGAGAATAAAGCCATTCCGTCAGCAATTGTTCACCTTCACATCTGGCTATACGGCGCCGTTTAGAGAGGACGGGAAGGTCGCTGGGCCATATATTAGACGGGATTGAGCCTGTGATATGTACTGTTGTGCATATCGATGCGCAACCCTTAGACAAGCACGTAGTGGTGGTTTTATGGCCAGGGCACCAGGTGCTGTATGGCCGGTGAGATCTCTAGCTTCTGCAACATGCTCTAGATTGCATCGGCATCGGTAAGAACCTCTCGTCTTATTCTGCACTTGCGTGAAGGAGTGTTGAGCGGACCGAAAGTCGGGAATCCACCATATAAGGGAGCACTACGCTAGGTCGTTGCTACTCTGTCGTAGGGCGACAATGGTCCAGTGAGGACTGTGACCTAGACGCTGATGTTGCCAGGTATATAGGATGTACCGTAGTCTGACCCGGAGAATGAAGGTGGTTTCCGTCGTGTGGATGATGTGCTGGGGGCTTCGAGCTCGTTGAGGGAGTGTGTACAGTGTGTATAGAGTCAAGGATCTTGCTTGACCGCGCCCTGTTCTCTTGACCTGCTTCTTAATGAAGCCAGGTATGAGGACGGCGATGGCCCCGGCGAGTCCTAATCCCAGGCGCTTCGTAGGGGTGAGTGTCGGTGTGATGGTGACGGGACGATTTGTTCCGTGGGAATCTCCGAGGGTTTGTGGAGGTACTGGGAGGCTTTGAGTTGTTCTTGCCCTTGTATCTCATGGGAATGGCTTTATCGAAGAGGCTGCAGATCGCTTCGACATGCGATGTGAACCCGGTCGCTTTCCGCAACAAGCCTCGCTGACATTGCGTCGAGAAGCCATGTTACAGCCGTCCTCTAGGTCGATCGTCCTCATCTCTATCGTGAAGTGAGGAACGCACTATCGATTAGTTCGCGTCAAAAAGGCTAAACTTACTGGTTGGGTCCAAGTCAATGCTTCAAACAAGTGATCCGAAAATAAGTCAGCCTCACTGCCAGGCGATCCGTGACCACCAGTTCAACTATAAGGCCGCCCAGAACTCCAGGCGAACTGTAAATCAGATCAAACCCTTTCTACAAGCCCCTTTGACTCCACGGAATGAGGTGTGCACTCACTCACCTGGGTATGAGTCAGAACTGTATGTGGCTGTAAATTGACGAACAGGCTTCACTTATGATGCGGGACTTTGGGGATGAGAGAGGAAATTATCGATTGGCGGTGACGTCGATGAGGGAGACCTGGTATTGTGCCTGGTTGTGGAGGGGGCAAGCCTCGGCCAGAGAAGATGTCCTAATTAAGGGCAACGTAGTGTACTTGGCTTCCTCCAATACCTGGAACCCTCTACGACCCAGTCGAGCTTCTGGTTATGAGGTCGTCTAAGAACATCGCACAAAAGGATGCGATACGTCCCAGGTCGATGGTGGTCCAGTTGTTGTGATTGATGGTTGAGATTTCTGCATTATAGCAAGAGACCGAATGAGAAGCCAAGAGGTTGCCACCATCCTGGATGTCAAACTACGCCATGGTCAATAGATGGTATATCATAGTTAACAACTGGCATCTTGGGCAGATGGCTCGTGTAGCCACAGCAACACTGGTAAGTAAATCTCATGCTGTGGGCAAGAGATGTTCCATAGACTCAATATAATAGTCCAGATACGTCTAGATTTCCTGCGTATCGATGGCCCTGTAAGATCGTACTCTGCTGATGGACTGATACCCTCCTTTGATGCCGAATTCATGCAGCTATTGTCCTCAATTTCTTTCCGCCACCGTGTATAGCATGCCGAGCACCTCAACATGCTCATTTCCTGTTGTGTTCTCATTTTGGGTCTTGACGATCAGCCCTTCGTCGAGCTTTCGCCTCTTACCTCACTGTGTTGCTGTCGAGTCAAAGCTAGACAAGTGTGCTGGACCAACCAAGTACAGTAACACACGCTTCGACAATGTTACGTGTAGTCGGAACTTTAGCGTTACAGTAGATGTTGGGGAATTTGGCGTCCTCCATACTGCGCGTCGGCTGGTCGAGACACTAGAGAACTTGAGACGGAATATCGGCGTTGGACACTAGGCCATTGGTGATATCGAGTTCTCGAACGACAAGCAGATGTACCCATATGTTTCGCATGTTATCCAGGTCGTTGATCAAGATGTAGGAAGGAGAGAGAGGTCACAGGAAAGAGCCTTGGTTCTCGTGCATTTTCTGCGCTCTCCACCCAGTCGCGGTACTGTAAATCAACGAGGCTCATACGACACCATATAAAAGCTGAACTATTGTTCGAATACTCTGGAGTTTTCTAACGGAGCCTGCGCTCGCGAAGCCGCTGGTCGGGCCTGTCCTACGTGGCCGGAGGGCGGGAAGCTTCCTCAAGCGTTACAGGACGGCGTTATACTCGTGAAGACCTATAATGGGGCAATCGTTCTGGATCACCTCATCATTGGCGATTCGGTGGGATTCATAGTATATGCGAAAAGTCATCCGGCCATTGTGGTAAATCCTTGCGCGCCGTTCCTTGGAAGAGTAAGCCAAGGTGTCACCAGGGCTTCGTGAGGACGATGTTTCTTACCCAGAACCCTCAAAGGAAAGTTTTCGGCAGGCAAGAATGATGAAAACGACATAGTGATATCTGTTTGTAGCCGACATGAGTTCCGCAGTCTGTATACGTCACTTCCTGCGATCCACGCGGAGCTTTGCGAGGTCAAGGGAATCGATGACCTCGTGAGGATTACTATTTAAGAGGCGTAGGTGATGCGAAGCCCATAAAAGCGGATGAGCTTCGAGACGGCCATTCTCAACACTCAGGGAGTGCAGGGATTTGATAGGTGGTGCATTTCGGGAGGACTTTTATTCGATAATCGATGACATGTTGTGATATTTGGTAAAGGAGTGTGGTCAAGGAACTAAATTGGATGAAAGGAGGTAGAAAGAAAACTTGTGAACAAGCCAGTGCCTCAACTTGAGCTAGAAAGCAACAGAACAAGAGGAATGGTTCGCTGCTGTGGGGGTAAGCTAGCACATGGAAGAACAGGGTAGAAATGACGGACGTGGGAGAATAATGGCTTGAAGAAGGTCTCCATCACATTAAACCACGTTTCAAAACTGTACAAGACTGCTCGGTCCTTAGGTCGAAGATGCCGTCTACGAGGTGTCAGAAGATTTAACCGTCTGCACTGCCTGGTCAAGCTGAAGCTGAGGTGCCTACCTGCAATTGCTACCATGTGATTTAGAGCGAGCATTTCTCAGGATGGATGCCGTGGTTCTTAGAGAGGCAGGCAAAGAACTGAGTATATAATTAGACAACCAGTAGATAATGAATTGGCTACTCCTCAAGTCTGGTGCGATCAATGAACAGACGTAACACTAGTCTCTCCTCGGAACACTAACCAGTAAGACAAACAGTGGTAGGGTGTTTGTTCACCCTTCAATATCCTGCAGTGCCACTGAACAGTCATCTTTTATCCTGAACACTTCTATCCCTCTACAACGGAGCCGAAACCCCTTTTCAGAAGTGCTTGGCCCTAACAACATGGCACTTCTTTATCCAAAGGGCATACTACCGCAAAGATATCCCAAAGCTTGAGTCACTCAAGACTTCCAACGCCAGTTTATATTTTGGTGCCTTGCGCTTGAGACCACGAACACTTCCGCGGGCCGAAGATACCTCTGTTACATTCTCAAAACGTCACCATTCCTAGTCTGAACCGCCATCAATCCCTCGAGAACTTTCAACTGCTGTCAAGTCACTTTCGCTCATCTGCATTGCTTTGCTGCAGTCCATCGGTCGCAGTCAACGCCAAGTGCTTAGCATAGCGACCACGAGATCCTTCGACGCCATTATTTTCCACGCCATCAGTAGCTGATTAGGCCATGACTTGTATCGTGTCTATCGGATTCAAACGATAATCGGCGAAACGTAAGTTTGCTAATATCGGTAACCCCTGAAGATAGCTTTGTCAAGAGTCATATAAACTGACACATTACTAGTTATACCACGTCATACTTGTGTGTCTAGTCTTTTGGATCAATTATTTATCTATCAACATGGCCTCCCTAGACACGCTCATGACCGAGATCCTTCAAGGAATCTGTCAACATCTTGCCTTAATCAGCACGGAATCTCTTCGAAACCTTTGCCTCACCAATCGATCCTTGAATCATATATGTTCCCCTATACTGGTATACCGCTGGGGTAACAGTAAAGATTGTACAGAGCCTTCACTCGAGCGATTCGTGGTTCACCTGTACAAAAACCCTGAGCTCCGGAAGAAGGTTCGCAGTATCAAGATCGGTTATGACGTTATCGACGAGTGGCAACTATCTCCCCTCGACGTGGATATCGAGACACTTGCAGTTCTCGCCAGGGCAGCTGAAACGGACGTCAAGATGGAGCCCGAGCACCTAGCTTGTTTATGCTTAGATTTGAAACACGGCTGCCGCGATGCTCTTGCTGTGTTGCTTATGGCTTGGTGTACACGAGTCACGAACTTGAGCATCACGGTCCCTGACTTTATTTGGCACGGAAACGAGCATTGTCACGTATTAACGTTCGCAAAACAAGCTATTCTTCGATTGCTTGCAGATGAAGTACCAAGAGATTTCCCACTCGGGGAAATACGACACGTTGAGGTAAACCGAAGTTGCCTTAGACACGAGATTCACCTCGAGTTCCCCACTATCTTCTTGCACATACCCAAAATCAAATCGTTGGAAACATCTGGACTTTCCGACTCTGTTTCGCTCGAGGGTATGTTGATAGGCGAACGATTTGTGCCCTTTGGAAGTGACTATTTCAGTCACTATGCACTATCTATTACGCATACTCCATCAACTGTACAGGAATTGGTCCTCTCAAATGCCGCACTTTCCGCAGATACCTTGTCTACACTCATCCTCGGTATTCCTGGCTTGAAAAAATTAAAGTTTCACAACACGGAATATGAAACTGAGTATGGGGAGAAACCGGATTATGAGGGAATTGTCAAGAGTATCAGAGCATGCCGAGATACGTTGGAAGAGCTCGACCTGTTCGTCAATACTTGTGGGGTTCTGCAAAATGATGATACTTGCATGCTGGAGCAAGACCTCTTTGTGTACGACATGATACGCGATGTGGACGTGTACGAAGGCTTTGATTGCCTGCGACGGCTCAGCTGTCCTATGTCGAATCTCTTTGCAGCCACCTCCGACGGAGATGGCTATAATTTCAGTGTGGTCCTCGACAGACTGCCTGAGTCTATTGAGTATTTGCGACCCCGATGCCCTGACTTGTTGGAATGTTGGGACCGAGGACGTAACTCTGAGGAGATTTGCATACGCAGCTTCGTCGAGCTGCTGGAAGAAGCTCGCGTGAAGCAGCGCCTATGTGACTTGAAAGTACTGGATCTTTCTGAGACATTTGTAGATGATTCTGATTCATTTGGCATTAGAAAGCTGAAGCAAACTGCCAAGTCTCGGGGCATTGAACTTTTGTTGCATGATGGAGTGTTCATAAGGCCCTATACCTCAGCTAGCTTGGTCAATGGTGGGCTGTAGTCGAACATGACAGTCATACGTGTTGTTGGGCCATAACATTTCCGATAACTATATCGCAAGAACCTTTATCCTGACATGAAAAAAGCGGTACTTTGTCTGACCACGTTCTAGTAAATAGCTGATGAGTCTCTTAAAACCTAACTATTATCTATTGTACCGACGACCGGGTATCGCATGCTCGTGGGTTATAACTCCTCAATCATACTTTACAAATTCTTACACCCGAACCTTCCAACATGGCATCGGTTATCACAGCCTCGTCCAGCCTTTGCACAGGAACATCTCGAGGTACCGCATAGCTGTGTGGTTCCACCACAATTGCATCCCTCCTTAAGCCATTCAAGGATTCTGACGCACTCGTGGTACTCAGACTGTGCGGGCCAAGTATATGTTGTACTGCCGGCGTTCCAAAGATCCAGCAGCACTTGCATCTTCTGACAAAAGGATCCCGCCATACCCTCGTTGGTGATACCAGGGTCCTTAATCGCTGCTTCGGTTGCTTGCAGAATCCCCAGCAGCTGCGTGGTGTTCCAGTGCATCGTCCCCGACATGAGGCAGGTCTGCATTGTCAACGGGGCGTGCAGAGTGTTGGGAGCCTGGATGAGTATGCTGCCCTCCTCGAGGTAGACGCCAATTGGAGCAGGAAGCTCGTCGGTCTCCCGCCAACGCTTCAGACCAGCAATCCCAAGATTAGGCCAAATGATCCACAGCTTCTCCCCCTCCTCGTTGAGAATGGTAGTGTAGACGCCGTGCCTATCAACGTGGGGTAGGTGGGCTGCGCCAGTTGTCGCCAGGACATGAAACTTGGCGCAGTCTTGAAAGTCGTCTGATTGGTTGCCTCCGGTCGACTTCCCATTGTCGTCGCGTGTCAGCTCGATGGCCTGGTAGTCGACTCTACCAGCGATAGCTGGGGGCACCATGTTGTCCTTGGTCTTGCCGAAATTGAGAAGGTTGATTGGGAGACCATTGCTAGCATGACGTTCGCGAAAGAGATCGATCGCCTCAGCAGATGCCTTCTTCTTGGCCTGTAGACCAGTCGGTACCATATTTTTACCGGTGTACATCTGCAGCCCGTAGTCATGAACATCCAGCGACTTCCGGCTAAGGAGGATTGACGTGAAAGCGTCGATTGAGAGACCTAGCCTGTTGTCCCATCCGAGTACTACGACGTTGATCAAAGGCGGCTTCACGTCGAACAGGCGCCGGGCGTCTGCCATTGAACACACCACAATCTTGGTGGTGAGTGAGTCATTTTCGTCCAGGGCCAGAGCTTCATCGACAGTAATGGTCTCCCCAATTGTCACACCTTCAGCGTATGTCAGAAACCTGGTATGATCAATCGCTGCACGGGAACCGGGGTCTGCTTTCTCGATGACAGACTTGACAAGAGCATCGGCGCGAAGGAGTGCTGGTTCGGCCTTTGAACGATACAAAGAAATGAGGGCCTCAGCAGTAGGTGGCTGTTCGGTCAATTCGGTGAAAATATTGGCTGAGGTTTGAGTCAAGGCTGTAAGTGGCTCTTCGGATTGTATTGGGGACTGAACGTTCCGCTGCGATGATTGTAGAGAAAGTTGCGAGGATTGAGAACGGTTGCGACAGTTAGTCAAATGATGAGCCACCTGACTGTTAGTGCGAACCACGACACCACATTCCTGGGGGCACTGAATACATCTCTTTTGGTGGCGGTTTCTGATATGCGACCTAGATGGCTTGTTTCCTGAACTTGTGCAATCGTGTCCGCGATTCGTTCCGCATCGCTTGAGATGCCAGATCAATCGCCGGGGGTTGGGGAGTAGGGCATTACACCTATTGCATTTTCGACATTGTGATTCGTGCTTTCGAAGGTGTGTGTACTCGAAGGATCTGCTGCAGGTGCGGCATTGGCCGTGTGTGGTTGGAGACATCGTTGGATAGAGATCGACTGTCTTGAGATAGAGGTAACGAGTGGGCGCGATATTATAGGCGAAATTTAGTGATAAGCTAGAATGATGAGGTTCAGTGGGAGGAGGTCTTTCCAAATAATATTTATCTTCCCTGCCTTCGGTGATGTTTCTTTCATGGCTTCCGTTCTTTGACACTTGCCAACAAGTACTAGCGCGATTACAGGAACAGAGAACGATCAGCTAAAAATAGTGCAACAAAGAAACACATCAACTTTCATTGTGATCGAATTAGATTTGGAAGAAGAACGCTCCAATGTTGCAAAACTCCTGGAGGGCGTCGACTGGTAGTAACTGGTGTCATTTGTACTGTTAGCAAATAGATTGAACGGGAGTCGGGCCATGTAGCATTAACTTGTCAAGAGTATGTCAATTTCTATTTGACTGGATTTGTCTCATGGTATAATATAGCTCCGTAAATTGTTTCGGGGACTAACGAGGTAACTAGTAAAGATCGTAGCGGTAAGCTAGATACACCGAGTTACCGAAGCATTCTTGCTGGTATGTACCCTGTGATGAGCTGTAGTCTAGCTCACTGTAACACATATAGACCGTTGTCAATCACTCAGAGTCCATCTGCAGTCGCAACGAATCGTAAACGGCAAAGTAAAGAGAGCAAATAGCCGATGATCCTCCCGTGGTAGTGAATAGTGGCTACTACTGTAGCAATGAATTGCTGAAGCTATTACAATAATAGCGAGAAGCTCTGGCAGATTAATAGGTTATATACATAGAAGATTACTCTCCTCAATTAGTACATTTGCCTACTATCAGCACCTTATGTACAAACAACCTCACATATCAGCGGAAAGCTCAAACTCATCAACCCGACCTCAACAAACAAGCGTTCAGGAAATCTGTCAAGATGTGCATAATCACTGTCACCAAGCTCGAGTGTCTTTACTGCCCCAAGAAAATTGACGAATTCAGTGCAACACTTGAGTGCGATTCTAAGTGTGGTACATCCCAGGTAAAGACCGAAGTGAGGAAAAGTGAAAACATAGTGTGCTCGCCATGCTACAAAAAGCGAAGGGAGGATGAAAAGAAATCCTTGATAGAGTACAATTCTGAGTTGGCTAAGGGAAAGCAGAGGCGCACAAGCGGTACGATTGGAAAATGATTACGTATTTAGAAGCGTGATGTGGTCGAGGGGAGAGGGTTCACTTTTCGAGATAAGGTAAGTAGGAAATAACAATTTAAGGACCGTCTAATTTTATGTGACTATTCGTCTTCCACGCAAAGATTGAAGTCGCAACTTCAAGGGAGTCGGGAGTGATAAGGCTTCTGGGAGGGTTTGTCGCCATTGATCTATAGCAGCACGAGGAGGTTGAACTCCGCCAACATAAATATGCAATCGTGGACTTCGGCCCTTTGTCTGGCTGCGTACAGGTGCGAGAGCTTGTACGCTCCACTACAAGGTTAGGGCAATCTTAACGGATCTTGGTGGCGCTATTGATGTCTCGCGGCGAGTGCTACTTGATCCATTTGGCCCTCAAATCCCAGTACCACCAGTCTCACTCAATTGCCTTTCGCGGTTTCGAAGGACTCATGGCGCTGTCTGTCCTCATTTTAAACTTTTGGTTTCGTTTGTTTGAGACGATCGGGTATGTGGTGTGTCCTAGAAGCCTCACCTCCAGAGTGCAAGACTACATAGATGTTCTCATCAATAGAACGTCAGTCCTTTCGCATACATAATGAATAGCAAGAGCATATTCTGAACTCAACGGTCATATCAACAAAGAGAAAAAAGAGTGACAGCTTGAAATCAGTGAAGGAACGACTGTTTAATGTCCGGATTACGCATTCGTGGGATTTTTTGCCGTGCATCTTGGGGTGGTCGCTGGTTGTGGGGTTGAAGTGTGAAGCAGCTCCATTAATGTAAAGGTCATTTACATATTCTCGCGACAGTATAACAAGACTATGAAAGAGACGTAAAACATGACATGAATGATAATACCATTGAATCCAAATCAAAAAAAAAATATTATCTTCGCTGTGTTCCAAGTATCAAGGATATTGGCAAAAAACATACAACAGCGGGGATTCGCTGGTCGTCACCGACCCAACTACTAATCCGCCCCTTACCAGCTTATCTATGGGAGAGCGGACGGGATCCCGAGTTCTCTGATAGGTATGGTCGTATGTGACTATTATGTGATTTTCTAACTTTATATACCTGAATCTTACTCCTAAGCAGACACCTCGCAAAGGTCATCCTATCCACCATGATACGATTTACTCGACTAGGATGTCCAATAGCCTATCTTCGTCTCTCAAAAACACTACAACTTAGCTTTAATCGGCTGCTGTCGTCGTGAATAACGACCACGAACAAGCCGATGCCTATGCTCATATGCAAACATAGATCGTTCATCTCTATAGCGTTTAGATGAGTTCCATATACGGAAACTACCAACCATTGGCAGTAACTAGACTACAAACTCCATCATCTCCTGTCATGCCGGTGTTTGGGATGATGTTACATAATCATGTCGTGCACATAAATGAACACATGCTATCGTGCGGTCCTACTTGTAAACTGCGCTGTTCATATTGCTTTTTGTCAGCGATTATTGCTAAATACAAGCACCAGAATTCAAACATTACATGCTTTCTGTGATTCAAGTCCGATAGCCAATATGCTTCTACGGCATATGTTCACGACTTCCATACTGCGTGTAAGATGGTCGAAGACGAAATGTCGGCCTTGAATGTATCGAATTGAGTGATATCAATATCAGGAATGAACTTCTCAAGCAGTGGCCACTTTCTGGGCGGCGATTCAGAGCTGTGATGAAAAACAGAGGATAACAATTTGTATTTAATCTCGTTGAATCCTTCACCTATCTAATACGAATCTGAATCAGGACCCTACTTATAGAATTGGGTTGAACTCATCTGGCTTGAGTTCCATATGTTCCACAGAAGGGAGAATTCTAAGGAAATTTGATCACGAGCCCTCTTCATGTTACACAAACCATCTAAATCTCAGTGGTTCCACGAAAATGTTAATGCTCGATTCACCGAAGGAGATTGACCGTTGTTCACGTTAGCAAAATAGTATAAAGCCGATGGATGCTATTGTCCTCTCATTTCGTCTCATCAAATCTTTCGACGAGAATCTCAAATCATCTTCCTCATTCCATCAAGAACAAAATCCTTCAACAAACCGCCTTCCGGTCCAAGCAATCCTCAAACAATTTCAAGAAACATTTAGCCAGCACGTGAAGAGATGGCCCCTACTACAACGACAGAACTTGACAAGAACCACAGGTTTTGGAAATGCAAGCAAGACATTGACCACGGTCATATCTGCGGCGAGATCAACGACATTCAACTCAAGCAATGTAGAATTTGCAAGGCGAGACGCGATGCTGGAGACGAAGCGATGGACTCCTTCATGGTAACCATGGGGAAACTCGTCCGAGTCGACAAGGATGGAACAGAGCATTGGCAATACGACAAGACTTGAAACGCCTTCAGATTGGGTCACGCGCGTCTAAGGATGACATTATTTGATCTTGACGACATTCTAGCTCATATCTAGGGCCTATGGGAAGAAAGCACGGCTATCCTAAATACATCTACTGATAGAGCTTAATAGAGTTGAAGAGCCAGTATGACTCTTTAAACGCTTCCGGGTTATTGGTGACAAAGCTATCACAGGTCTTGGCACCGGTAGAAGCCCTACACTCGTCGTTCCAGGTGCCTTGATCGATGTTGTCTCCACAGAAAGCGGTGTTGATGATCTGAATTCGAGATTAGCATGATTCATCTCGTGACGATGTTTGTCCTTACAATGGTTTGTCCCTTGAAATATTTATCGACCTGGCAGCTTGATCCACTGATGAACTGCGAGGAGGGCTTGCCCCATTTGGTTGGATCAGGATTTCCAGCCTTGATATCCGCAGGGATTTTCTGGCGAGGGAACCAGTAGATCTTGACAGCATCGGGTTCGACATAGGTGGCGTAGACACCGCCCTTACCCTCGTTGAACTCTGAGCCGTACGATCCCTCCGCGTGAGTGCTTCCGCATCCATCACTACGAGAAAGTGTCAGCTACGTTGATCGTCATTCTTACACGGGATGATAGACTTACAAGTTGGTGCCATCCTCGCACTGTTCAGACTCGGTTCCGCCGTTGTTGCAGTTGGATCGCTCATCGAGACCACCAATCTTTGTGAACTTGCAAGCACCGCAGGTGTGTAAAGAAACCACATTCTGGCTTTGATCGTTGATACCTTCGATAATGTCAATCTCTCCGACAGGATCCTCGTCGAAGTTGTACGACCAGCTATGAGAAGTTAGCTTTCGACAGTGACTGTGTTCACGTAGGCTAAGACGTACAAAGATGGCCAAACACCACAAGCAGTACCCGGCATGTGTTCAATATCGGCGATCAAAATTCCCGAGTCAAACGTTGACTTGGACTCCAGACGAACACTGTCTCTTCCATGTCTGGTCTTGCTTTTACCAAGGAGCTTGGCCTTGTTAACAGAGTCAACGCCGATGTAGACCTGGCCATTTGTCGTCTTGGCGAGGCCGGATGAGAGAGCCTTGCTCTTGCTCAGGTAGTTGACTGATCCGTGTGTAGGATCACCACCATACGAGGGGTCTATGGTGTTGTAGTAGGCAGCCTGTTAAGTCAGATGTACGCTCTTTTACTGGAAATTAAGGACATACATCTCTGAAATAAAACCCATCAAAAAAATTGCTGGCATCGTAAGAAGTCTTGAGTGAAAACTTGCGAGAAGCAACGCATGAAACTTGCCCAGAGGCCAATATCAACAGCGAGAGCAAAGTGGTCTGCATAGTGAGTATTTTAATGAGGAAGACGATGATGAATTGATGGATTTTACCATCTTCGGTGGGATAGTCCAGCTTTACATACTAAATGCCCAAGCTGGAAGGATCACCAAATGGCTCCGGTCTTCAGCTCCAGTAGGACTGGAATGGTTGCCATTGGCTCCTTTACAAAGAATGGTTGAAACAATTAAAGTCCAAGCTGGAATCCTTCACAATGCACGTGCACTTATGTCGCTGTCTGAGAGCCGGGATCAGTTAGCTTAGTGCTTAGCAGGACGGGGCTGAGTGGTCTTTGTGGAAATTTGAGTCAATCCAGCTTGAGGCAGTGCTAGTCGTGCAACACACAAGGCCATTGTTCTGGCTATGATATGCTCTGGTTTACCTCCGTCAAATACGTTTTAACCCCCGCATCCACGGACCAGTGCTCTATCGCAAAGATGGAGTCTAGAGATGAGCTCTTCCTTACAAAGTATTGATGGCAGCGAAAGAATGGACTTATGAAGATGCGATCAGTATTGGAATGTGGATCGCCAACTCTGTCCGTCCATTCATAGACCGATCGTGTCAAGTTTGCGGCATTCTGCCATGCAGAATTGAAGCTTGGGTGGGAGGCCTGAACTAAAGGATTAGGCGGAATGGTCTGGACCAAAATTTCACCATATCACATAACAAATAACCATCAACTCAGCAGGATCACAGCGCGGGTGCCTCAAAGTATGCCTAGTCAGCTGGGTATATTGCGTACGCATGGCCTGATGATCTGACCGCCTTATCACTACATGGGATCGAATACGAGAAGGGATTAAGTACGGGAAACTGTTGATCGGTATCGATCTTGAAGAATAAAAATCTCAAAATTTGAGATGCCAAGGCGTCTGATAACTAGCCAAGCTTCGGTAAAGCTTCTGGCTGGGCTTGGCAAAAAGGCACTTGCTTCTTGGCATGATCCACGTGCCGACGGATAAAAAGCAAAAGTGAGGTTCTGCCCGGGCTCGAACCGGGGACCTTCTCGGTGTTAACGAGATGTCATGACCAACTAGACCACAGTACCTGAGTTTTTGATGACTCAGCTGTTGGAAACGGTATCCATCATGCCTTCGTGATTGTCGCTCAACAACAAATTTGTTCAAAGGTAAGGACTCAAGACCATATGCGGACCAACCTCAATCAGAGCTGCAGAAATTTAGCTGTAATTGTTTGTGTAAAAAAGCCGGAGACCCGCAAAGTGAAACAGGATGCTGAGACGTCATGAGTCCTGTGAGTGCTGTGAGCGATGAGCAGCGCCGTGGCAAAGCGCTGCAAGATCGTTCGTTCACTTTTCACCTCCACACCAAACACTAGCCTGACAGTTAGTCGTTTAATTCCAGGGAATTGTCGAAACGATTACTGCATGATTCTGCGCACGATACGTCATGTAGATTGACTGCAAACAACTACGGTAAGCATCGGCGAAGCTCTGGTTAGCTTTTCCATCCTTCGCTGATAGCGGCTGGCGCGCTGCCCTACAGGGATCGAAGCCTGGTAAGCCTCTGACGTAAGGACCCTGCTGATCAGTCAATTGAACTGACGGGTATCCCGCCAGTCTCGTGCTAGTCACGTCGAATTCCGTAAGCATTTACAGTAAGAGGCACAGCATGGTAGGCAAATTGAATTGGCAAGAGGGGTATTATTGTAAATTGAAGTAAAGTCTAATAGATTAAACGCTATAGCCGCCGTAAATTTTGGGGGTTTCCAGACCCATTAATAACTTTTATATGATGCAATTATGTGAATGACTGTCTTGTGTTGACTCTGTCAATATCGTAGGGGTTGCCATCGTATGACTTGCGACGCGAGGCAAATGAAGCGCGAGAGGCACGCGAAGCACGCGATGCGTGAGATCGTGTAGACTGGTGAGTCCTGGTTGCTGTGATAGGAGCATAAGCAGGCTCGTCAACCTCGGTTGAGGCATCATCGTCGAAGGTTTCCTCGGCAGGAGCTGTCTCGCCGTTCTTCTCTTCCTCAGAAGTGACAGCGTTGTCGGTTTGGAGCTTGCGCATGAAAGCGGCAGACTGGGCGGCATACTTGCACTTCTCACGAATAGAAGCACCGTACTTGTAGAAAAGGAAAGGGAAGGGAACGCAGGCCAGGGCAAGGAAGGCGGGGACTGATGAGGCCCAGTGGATACCGAGGTCCTTGTACATGTAGGTAGTGAATAGAGGGAATGCAGCACCGAAGAGAGATCGGAGGACAGAGTTGGCTGCAAGAACGGAAGCGGCGAAGATAGTGTAGGAGTCGATGAGGTAGTTCATGACGCTGAGGAAGACAAGAACCATGCCGAAGCCGAAGGGAACACCGGCAGCGATGCTGACCATCCAGTGGATGGACTTGTCGTTGGTCCAAGCGAACCAGAAGAGACCAATAGGCAAGCAGACGGAACCGATGAGGCACGAAGGAAGACGAGCTTCAGGAGGGGCAAAGCCACCGTGCTCCTTCTCGATCCTGATATAGCGCTTGTTCTGGGGGATGGTGTAGGCAATGGCCAACAGCATACCAACCATGATACCCATGAAGGCCAGGCCACCAACACCAGCGTTCCATCCACGGTTCTGCTGGTAGACAATGGGGAATGCGCCGAAGAGCATGTAGAGGGTTCCGTAGACGATAGCCATGTAGATGGAAAGGAGAAGGACAATAGGCTCCTTGAAGAGAAGAATCCAGGGGCGCGACAGAGCAGTCTTGAAAGACTCGACGAGAGTGACCTTACCACGCTCGTGGTCAATCTGACTAACGTAGACATGGCCAGTGATCTGGGAGAGCTTGGCGGCACGTCGGCGGAGGAGGACTGGGGAGTATGTCTCGGGGACAAGCAGCGTACCAAGGATCCAGAGAGCACCGGAGAAGGCAGCGAGGAAGCCCATGACCCATCGCCAACCAGCGTTCATGCCGAGGAAACCTCCAATAACAGGGCCAAGGACGGGTCCGAGGAAGGGAGCGGCAGCGAAGATGGCCATGGCCAGACCACGCTGAGAAGCAGGGAACATATCGGCAATGGTACCACCAGCGTTGGTGAGGGGCGATGATCCAAATGCACCCGCGAAAAATCGCATAACGATAAGGCCCGCGGGGCCAGTAGCGCCGGCACAACCAGCGTTGAAGGCAGTGAGGGCGGCGTATGTACCAATGAAGAGATACTGACGACCAAACATCTCACTGAGAGGTGCCCACAGGAGAGGGCCAATTGCGAAACCCAACACGAAGAGCGAAACTCCGAGGGTAGCCACCTCTTGGCTGATCTGGAACTCCATGATAATTTGTCGGATGCCGCCGGTGTAGGCCGATGACACAAGGGCGACGGCAAGGGTTGTGATGGCAACAGTCAATGTGATGAACCACTTCTTGACTTGGCTAAAAGTCATAGGGTTTCGGGGGTCGTTGGGGATCCATTTCACGAGATAAGGATCCTCCTCTGTACCTGAGCCATCGTACTTGTAGTTCTGAACTTCAGGTGTGATACCGGTCTGGTCAGCGACCAATCGCCAGTAGGGAATTTTGGTCCGCGCAGGGACTTCGATGTTTTCCGTGCCGCTCATCGTATCGTATCGTGGTATCGAGTCGCTTTGTGGTGAGTAGCGTCGATCAAACGGTATTGCGATCGGTTGATTTGGGGAGAGGTAATGTAGATCAGAAAGACGGGAAGTCCAGCCGTCTTAAATAAGAGCCAGGTTGCTAAGGGGGGTTCCCACACTGTTGGTACACGAATTTTTATAAATCAACGACGCAATCTCTTCAATTCCACAGCTTGGTTTGAGACGGATCCGCCGACCGGCCGTAAGTCCCCGTAACAGGCTTGGGTCACTCGTGGTGACTGGGTCCAGCGTTAATTCCGGATGCATGATATCACCAAGCGAGACGCTAAGAACATTCTGGGCTAATCCTTCCGCCCTTTCTGGTTATGCCTCGGCTTTGGGCTGATCCAATCTCCTAGGCTGTCGGGTCCGGATCGGGCTTTTCGGCCGTAATCATGCAAACCCCGGGCGCGACGCGAGGATCACAACTGTGTGAAACGGTAGAGCCTCAGAAAGGGACGGATTCTTGGTGAACTCGTCAGCTTTTGAGTATTTGACTTTGCGAATGCATCATTAGCCTTCTTTTGAGGATCTTATCGGGGTCGTTATCTAATCCTCTATGACGAGTTCCGCGGAGAGTCCATGGATCATTTATACGAAAACCATGCGTAAATCAGATCATTGGTTCGAAAAAATGTCCAAAATCCTTCGCTACGGAGTTGCGTCGTGCCGATGCCGAAATCCGGTCTCAGCTTAGCAATGCCTCACAGTGAGACGGGTTCCACTGTGGGGACGGAGCTCAAAATATTTTAAACTCCTTTTCTTCATCGCATGATCCGCTTATTAAACAACAACGGAGATCTCTCGTATCTGGTGTCGAAGTGGTTCTGGATTTAGAGGATAGGGCTAAGCTTATCTAATGGACCGAGACAGTGGATGCTGTGACTCGATGTAACTAACTGCAATTACGGTGGTCACTCACAATGAGCTAGCTCGTCAGTTTTGCGATACTTTGATCAACGCATGTCGACGATGCAACACCCAGACAGTTCTACTGGAACCGAACACCAGAGCCATTGCAAAATTATTCACAGGAATACCATACTTTTATTTGAGTTACTTCATGCTCACGCGAGTCATGAAATGGCAGAAATTAACGTGGTTATTGACTTTGCCTTGTGGGAAAAGCAAAGCTGTAGGGTAGGGACGATACTAAACCGGCAATATCGTGCCGTCATTCCTAATGTTTAGCTTCGATAATAATGCGTCATTGAGTCCTCAGTAGCCAAGCCCAGCCACCTCGAGCTATTTAGCCATCGTCCAAGGGTCTTTTGTCACTAAAATACATTTTCAGTCAATTGGTTAGAAGCAAACATTGTCTAAATCAAATAACACTCATGCTAATATTGTCAAGTTTGCGCATTTTGACCAATAACCTCCAAGGTACTGTGGTCTAGTTGGTCATGACATCTCGTTAACACCGAGAAGGTCCCCGGTTCGAGCCCGGGCAGAACCTCATTTTTGCATTTCTTCTCACTGGCTTGAGTTAACTACACCAATAACCCTCAACTATTTCACAGTCCTCTGATGCAGAGCGATAAGTTTGACGATCAAATGAGTCGTTGCTGATGAAGGACACTGGGATGGATGTGGGCAACATGATGGTAGCGAGGATCTACGTGCTTGATTACCAATGTCTTCTACCACTGTAGCTTCCCTGTGCATGTTCAGTTGACAGGGCACCTACAGCGATACCGACATGTGCAACAGTGTTTATACGAGCTTCAATCGTGCCCAGAAGTTAATGTACTATTTAAGTGAACCCATTTACGAACAATATTTACATGGCGAAGGAGCCAGGACCCAATGGCCTGTTGTAGCGTCTAATGCCAACGTAGTAATGGTTTGCTTTACCCACGCTTGATGACATCCGCAGCCTATAGATGTCAGTGATTCGCACTTTTCTGCAGGGGCAGGGGAGATTATTTACCTTCTCAGCAACGGCATAAACTGTCGTCATAGTGTGCGAAGCGGGGAGCAGAGGCATGACACTGGCATCCACGATTCGAAGGCCCTCCAAGCCGTAGACTCTGAGCTTCTCGTCCACGACACCGCCATCACTGCGGTTGCCGATCTTACAAGACCCAGCGGGATGGTACAAAGTCGACGCGCTGGATCGGATGAACTGTTCAATATCACTGTCACTCGTGACAGTAGCACCAGGTGCAACCTCGAAGGGGCCGAGAGCCTTGATAGAGGGTGCACCAGAAAGCTTTCGGGCGAATCTGACACCTTCAACTAGGAGAGCGACATCAAGAGGGTTCTTGAGTAGCTCTGGGTTGGCTTCGGGCGAGTCAAAGATATTGGAGGATTTGGCTTTGACGGATCCTCGAGAGTATGGGTGCTGGAGGCCCAGGACTGCAACACCATCGGACCAGATCACCTCCAGGATCGCAGATTTCGTGTCAAGAAGCTTGCCGTTAAGAACCTTTTGCTGCTTCTTGTAGCCCTTGACTACCTCAGCAGGCACGTCTGAAGGGAGGAATTTAGCACCATCCTGGGCCGTGGCCTGCTGATGAATATCCGAGGCGGCGCTTGTGTAGTTCAGGAGAGGCAAGAAGAGAAGGAAATCACCAGTAGGAGATGTCAAGGGGCCTTTCTTTTGCGTATCGTACTGAGCGCGCGCCTCAGCTGCGAACGTGGCGTTGCTGGTCAGATTGCCGGTTTGCAGAGGTGCTGTGACTATTTGTTGTCAGTGAGGAGTGGTGTAGAGAAGGTTGGTCATATTAATACGCACTGGTGTTGACAACAGCGAGCAAAACGTGGTCGTGAAAGTTCTGACCAACAGCAGGTAGATCAACAACCACAGGAACCTTGATGCTGGACAACAATGCTGGGTCACCAATGCCAGAGACTTGCAAGATCTGGGGTGTGTGGATTGATCCAGCGGCGAGAATAACCTCTTTCTTTGCCCTGACTGTCTTGCGACTGTTGCCTCTATCCTTCGCAAACTACAATCGCATGTAAGCCAACTGGATGCACTAAGAACATAGGGACTTACCTCAACTCCGGTAGCTTTTACTGAGCTTCCGTTCTTCTTGGTAACGACACGGGTAACTTGGTGGCCTGTAAGTAGCTTAAGGTTCTTTCGCTGCGAGACAGCGCTGAAGTAATCCTGAGCAGAAGATCGCGCGACAGTCTTTGGATTGAGGTTGTGCGGGCAGAAATATCCACCGATGGCATTTCCATTAGCCTGATCAACCGAAACGTCAATGTCGAGCTCGCCAACAGCTTCAACGAAATTCTCTGATTGTTTCTTTCAGTCAAGCTCGACGACAAAGGGATTTAGAAAAGAGCTTACTTGTGGTGGGCCAGAAGAATGGCGAGTAGCTGGAATGAATGAATCCTGAAGTACCATGGGCGGAAGGATCGGTCGTAACACCGTACTTCTTCTTGATTTCCGCGGTAGGCGGGGTGAACTTCTCACTCTAAGTCACATAGTCAGTTTACAAATGTCAGAGGATGTTAGCAGAAGTCCTACCTTCTTGAAAAAGGGCAACAAAGTCTTCCACTGCCAATCGCGATTACCAAGCTCAGCCCATCGATCATAGTCCGCCTTTGATCCTCGATCGAAGACCATACGGTTCAACTTGGTTGAACCTCCCACAACCTTGCCCAGGGGAGCTGAGATGTTGCGCCCATTGAGAGATGAGCTGGCTGGGTAGGTGAGGTTCCAATCGTACTTGGTGCCAATAGCTCCGCCAGCAAGACCTGGAATAGTCATGAAGTCTTCATTCTTGTCGCTTTGAAGTGTTAGATTTGGTTCAGGTCTGATGTTAATTTCACTCACAAATCACCTGCCTCAATGACCAGAACAGTCACAGCTGTTTAAAAGTTCGTCAGAGATTTCTCAGAATTTACCGACGATCGAGAAACTCACCAGGGTCTTCAGACAAACGATTCGCGACAGTAAGACCTGAAGCTCCTGCACCTACAATGACGTAGTCGTATTCTGCGCCCACGTTGACATCTTGAGCAGACGGTGATGCAGAGGCTACTCGAAGGCAACCGAAAGCTGCAATGGTAAGCGCCTGAATATTAGGCATTGTATGAATGAATGTATATCTAAGAGAGTGTATGCTAGTAGTAAGTATGGACTACGAAATGCAAACTATTTCGGGCACCATGGGCAACAATGTGATCTTATACCCCCCTTTCACAAATGAATGACTGGTGTGCCAAGAAGGCGTAATTAACGTCTATAATTTCATGCAACTGTGTAGAAATCTTGGTTCCCGTGTCCAGGTGCCGATACTTAGAGTTTAGTCTTTCCTTGGCTCCAAACTCAACACGTTTCAAGAACCAAGAATAATATTATGATGCTCAACATGGAGCTACCTCCGCAAACCTAGCTAATAAAACGTGCTTGGGTGGTACCGGAACCCGAAGCGTGTCAATTTGATTGGCCAGAGATCAGGGGTCAAGGTAACCCCTGGCTCGATACCGACTGATAAGGTTTACATATCCGATTCAGGATAATTAGATCTGGATGGTGTAAGCAACAGTAATAGTGGCGAAGTGGGAGGTGGGATGGAGTAAATTGAGGAGCAAGTACTCGATAGCCGATCGTACCGAGGAAACAATGCTTTGGAATCGAGGGGTTAATGAGAAGAAGTCAGTCAAAGTGTACAGAGTAGTTATAACAGTGAGATCATGATATATCTGAGTTTCCGATCCTTAGGATGATGTTTCATGTAGAACTTATTGAGCATCAATGCATTATTCCTTTACTACATATCAACCCTCGGTCTGGTATACACTTGGCACTGTCTTGATGGCTTTTATTTCATACCATCCGAAAGTATCTCGTGGGCACTATATAACTGCCATCAGGCTAGAGGAATGCGAAGTGATAGTATCGTTGAGGATCGGCAAATTGAAGTGTTTTCAACTTCATCATGAAGATGTGGTACAGTTTAGGATGTAAGCTATCCTAAGTATTGCTAATTAGAATCTAGAAGAGCTGGACATACTTTGAAGAAGTGTCGGTAAGCTTGTGTGAGGAGTGAGCGTGGTACTCACGGCCTCTAGCAGACTTCTTGCGTCTCAAAGCACACATTTGAAAATCTTCTTGTAATCTATATCTAGTTCAAAGGAAGTCTAAGAGGAAGTTACATATGACGAGAAGCTTGGAATCAAAAGGCCATAACCATTTCCAAATGCCTTTGGACTCAAGTCCCTATCCGTTAAATAAGCTCCATCTTCCTGTAACACATCATACCGGTCAACACGTGTCCTCTGACTTCAATCAACTTATACAGATAGCTTTGCGACATTTATTATACGATCATGCTGTCTCCCACCCCTCACTTTCTAAACATATGACTCTCATCGCCGAATTTACTCATGAGCTCTGACTCATCCTCCTGCCAAGCCCTCCGAGTGTCGAGAGGCCGATACCGGATTGCGTCGATTCTTTCCATGCTGACCAATCATACGGCAAATCTGCTACCCCTCACCACCAGTAATATCTAGTATTTATCGTGAATAACCTCA
This sequence comes from Fusarium heterosporum, assembly GCA_013396295.1. Lineage (NCBI taxonomy): Eukaryota > Fungi > Ascomycota > Sordariomycetes > Hypocreales > Nectriaceae > Fusarium > Fusarium heterosporum. Next base: position 119,666 of record JAAGWQ010000180.1, on the reverse strand, counting down.
ATTCTCTCAGCTCTTTACAAACACGACAAAATGGCTGTTCCTACCAAGTTTGCAGTTGCGCTTTACCCGGGCTTCCAATCCCTGGATGTCTTCGGACCTTTAGACGCTTTGAACGTTATGTCCAAGAAGCGAAAACTTGAGCTCTCGATACTTCATACTTCGCTTGATCCTGTCTCGACTCTGCTTGAGGACGGTACGGCCGGTAGTATCGGACAGAGTGTTGCTCCAACACATACATACGACACTGCTCCCGAGGACATTGAAGTGCTTCTCGTACCAGGCGGCAGAGGCACTAGATACCCAGACAACGTGAAGCGGGTTCAAGACTTCGTCAAGGAAAGATATCCCAAGCTCAAGTTCCTCTTGACTGTCTGCACAGGCAGTGCTCTCATAGCTCAGTGTGGGTTGTTGGACGGCAAAGAGGCAACGACAAACAAGAGATGTTTTAACTGGGTACGATAAACTCTATTTCTAATGACTCCCAGTGCTAACCAATGACAGGTTGAATCGCAAGGACCAAATGTCAAATGGGCGCGAAATGCAAGATGGGTCGTTGACGGCAATATCTGGACTGCATCTGGGATCACAGCGGGTATGGATATGATCTATGCCTTCATCGCAGAGCAGTACGGACAGGAGATCGCGGACGACACAGCGGATGCGTCTGAGTACGTTCGAAACACTGATGCCAAGTCAGATCCATTTGCTGTATAAGTGTAAGTCTATTGCATTAAATCTAGCTCTGGTATCAAACGTCTACAATAGGAATGATGATCCGGCTTGGGTAGTCACCGCCATAGTGAATCTTATGTTGACCCTTGTTCTTCTCACTCTCAGGCCTGGGCTTGGAGAATGCGGCCACCTCGTTGAATCCAGGATATTGTCCCAGAATATCCACCTGGAGACTTTGACCCTCCTCGTAGTCAACACCCATACACCAGATACCAATGTCGAGCTTGACCACTTCACCCTTGGGAACCTTTTGTACCTCGTCGTGAGGGTGGAAGGGAAACTGAGGATGAATTGAGCGACTTTCGTCGATCTTCCGTTGAGAGGCTCTTAGGATTCCCATTGCGCCGTTATGTAGTGTAAGACTTTGTCGTTCTTTTTCAGCCATTTCTGAGATAGCTTTCACTGGAGTCTTGTCGATGGGGAATTGTAGATGGCTCAATTCATTGCCGTCCTTGTCGAGCTTGCGTACTTGCACAAATACAACCATGTCATCAAGATCATCGCAGCTCATGTATAGTTCTGCTTTGGGCATTCCGATGATTCGCGTGTGTTTGTCAAAGGTGTGTCGGAACTTGGATATCGACCAGCGGTCCTCGGAGTTGTATGTTGAGATGCCAGAGGATGGGGCCTTGTCGAGGAGTGCACCGTCATCTCCCAGATAGAAAGAGCGATAGTCCGTGTTAGGCACGGGGAAGTCGGGAAGCTCAATATCGCTTTTGACCTTTCCTTCATCAAACTGGAGTGTTGCCCAGCGAACCCGAGGTGTGTCTTCCCAGTCGTTATCGATGCCCTTGAGATACTTGTCGAAGAATTTCTGCAGCAGAGTTAGTCATAATGCGATAAAAATATCAGTATCGGGAGAACTAACCTTGAGCTCAGGATAACTTTCTTTAACACCATAGAGCTCAAACCACTCCTGATGTCCACACCACTTGATCCACTTCTTCTCACTTGCCAACTCCATCCATCCACGGACGGCACCCATTGTATGAATCTGGCTGAGATCCGAGCCAGTGATGAAAGTAGGAATCTTGATCTTAGTAAAGTCGACACGCTTTTCGTTCCAGAAAGCACCAGCCTGGGGGCTGCGTCGGTACATCTCGGCAAAGTCTTCCACTCCATGTTGGCCCTTGATGACCAGTGTCGTGATAAGATCGAAGTTACTCATGGTGAACCAGCCTCCTCTGCAGAACTGCTCACGGAAGATATCTCCAGAACCCTCCCAAGGCGCAATGGCTTTTAGTGATGGGGGGTTCTGGGCGGCTGCCTGCCATTGCATGATAGCCAGGTATGAGTTGCCAGCCATGCCGACACTGCCATTACACCAATCGAGCTTAGCTAGGGCCTCAATGACATCGTGGGCGTCCTCTGCTTCCTGGGCGCCCATGCAGACTGCATCTCCGTCGCTATTACCAGCACCTCTGGCATCGACGTGGGCGATGGCATAACCTTGGTTGACCCACCAAGCGGGATCAAGGCCCTCAAACTTCTCCAGACCACTAACATCGTCTTTTGTCAAGCAGCAAGCCCAGACGCAGACATTGAAGATCATATCAATGGCAGAGTATTTCTTTCCATAAGGAGACCAGGAAACGATGACAGGGACTTTTTCAGATCCTGTAGGGCGATAGATGTCCACGTAGAGGCGGCAGCCATCACGCACGACAACCTCAACATCGTGATCGATGTGGATATCAGAGTCAAGGGGTCTGGCATCAAAAGGTCTGGAGCCCTTTTTGAGAACTTCTGACTTTCCAGGTGTTGGCTCAACATAGCCATTGTTACCCACTTCAGGCTTGTTGAGAGGCTTGAAAGCCACTTGAACGGGAGGCGGCATGTTGGAGAAATTGATGGAGAAAAGGGATATAAGGTGATGTGGTGGTTAGAAGAGAAAGCACCTCGAAGGTGGCGATGATAATGCTTCTTGTGAACAGCGTCGAATATTGTTCTAATGATAGGGTTCAGTAACAAAATGGACAACTTAGATGAGGCTTCTGTGGGTGATTCTGACTGAAGATTGAAGTGTATCTTTAAACTACCCAGCTTCATATAACAACTATTCACAAAATGCTACGTGGAGTCTTGAGCCGCCGTAGCTCCCTTGTCAACGGATGGGTCAAGGTTCGGGTCGGCTAAAGTCCCCCACGGGGTAAACGCGCGGGGAAGATTGTGGGGATGTAACGCAGGTGACCATCATTCTTAATTGAGCCTGTGTCATTGGTCGCTGCGCTATCTTGACCCTTGGGACCCCTCACCAATGTCAGTAGTTTAACCCGTTAAGAGCTAGGTAGTGGCTTTTGCCAGAGTCATTTGAGTCTCATCCCGAGGTCTGGGCGTCGAATTTCTATTCCGCTCCGAACCGCAGTCTCCGAACCGTGAATATTGGAGATGGAAGTCGATTCACCAGCGAAAGATGATTCCGAACCGAGCACAGCTCGCATTACCCCAGAAATCCCAATTCTGAGTCCCGGATCTCAGGTATAATTAGCTTCAGCCTCAATCCATTCTTAGCGCTTTCATCTCATCAAACAATTCACTTCACTTTCTTTCCCTTCACATCAGTCTTCTACAACATCATCACACAAGCAATATGTCAACCACAACCACAGTCGAGATGGCCCAAACGGTCGCTGCTCGTTACGAGACCAAGGACTTGGTCGAGTTCGACCCCAACCGTGTCTACGGTGACTGGCGGGACGAGTTCCACAAGAATGGCTGCGTCGTGATCAAGAATGTCATCAGCAAGGAGAAGGCTCAATACTACTGCGACAAGCAGATTGAGTGGCTCAAGAAGTTCGAGCTCGGCTTTGACGAGAAGGACCCCAGCACCTGGACTGCGGATCACCTCCCTGTCAGCTTCAAGGGCAGCATGTACTACGGTTACGGTGCTACCCATGAGAAGATGGCCTGGGAGGCTCGAACCGAGCCCAAGGTTGTTGAGGTCTTTGAGAAGCTCTGGGAGACCAATGAGCTCCTGTGCTCCTTCGATGGCCTTAACGTGTCTATGCCCAACCGAAAGGACATTTCTTGGAGCCCTTGGCCCCACTGCGACCAGAACCCCGAGCGCAAGGGGTAAGTACCTACCCCAAATCCCATGCAGATCCAGACTAACCTTAATTCAAAGTATGCAGGCAGTCCAGGGTCTGTTGAACTTTGCCCCCAATGGTCCCAAGGACGGTGGCCTCATGCTCATGAAGGGTTCTGCCAAGCTCTTCAATGAGTTCTTCTCCCACAAGCGAGAATCCTCTGACCACGAGGATGCTCCTCCTCCCGAGATTAAGTACATGGACCTCTTTATCTTCAGTGAGAAGGACGTCAAGTGGTTCGAGGAGAGAGGCTGTGAGATGTACAAGGTAAACATGGAGCCCGGTGACTTTGTTCTCTGGGACTCTCGCACTATGCACTACGCTCGCTTCCCCGAGGGCAACCAGATCCGTCACGTTCAATATGTGTGTATGACACCACGCAAGTTCGCAACAGAAGAAGCTCTTCAGACGAAGGCCCACTGTTTCAACAATTTCGTAGGAACTACACACTGGCCTCACTGGTAAGTAACTTATCGTTGACATGCCTGGTGGTCGCTAACACTCTACAGCAACATCCGCATGGCCCAGGAGAAGCCCATGAGGAATGGCGAGCTTTGCCCCAAATACCGCACAGAACCCTTTGAGAAGCCCGAAAGGACGGATCAGATCTTGAGATTGGCAGGTGTTAAGTCTTATGACGAGTGATGGATATGATATGGGAATTGCTTTGGGTCGGTCACATTGCTAGGTTAGATCAAAAAGATCTTGTTACAGTACTAGGAAATTTGCAATACACTATTTTTACGTACCCAGAAGATCCTAACTTTGACTTTAATGGTTCTTTCTCTTCTAAGAAGCTATTAGAGCTGCCGATCCTGGACGCGACTCTGATAAGTCCAAAGTAGTGACTGGTAGGCTTTAGAAGAGTTGCACGACATCTGGGGACCAAATTGATTATTCACAAAATGATCAGATCAATCCGAAATCAACAAGAAATGCTTCATAGTGCCATTGACATGAATCCAGGTTTTACAATTTCATGAAAGAGATGAGGTTGGTCTAGAACAGCGTGGGAACCGATCTCGATCAATCTGTGCGCATGAATCATGATTACAATTTTGGACTACCAATCGCCACTTCGTGATGATTTCCAATTGAATGTTCGGGATAGGGCGCGCGTGTCTAGAGCTTAGTGTTGAGGTCTGAGCACCGAATCGCAAGGCCTGGACTCGGTTCGGTCCACAGCATGATCCGGGGTAGGAATCCGGGGTAGAGTCCGGGGTAAAGATTCGGGGTAGCGATCTCGGTTCACAAGCAGGCCTGGCCCAGCCCCATGGATGTCTATACCAAAAAACGTACCGAGATTTCGGGATGTGGCCACGATAGTATGCGGGGAAACAAGGTTTTCGTGGGGAGGGTGCGCTAGCCAAGAAACTATTGAGATTACGGGCGAATGTCGCCTTTTCTACTCCTGACCTGTTTTGTTATCTCTTGGCCAGGCCTCAGAATCGTGTATAAAGTCCTGCGGCACGGTCGTCTGGAATTCGACTTTCTCAACTCCATCAACCAAGAGAGTCAAACCAGATACCTTTACCACCAAACAGATCCAGTATCATGGATTCCAAATCCGATGCCAATCATGTTGAGCAGATCGAGAGGGATTCCCTCGACGTGATCGAGGTCTCAAAGTCCAAGATTGGAGTCAGCGGCACTGTCAAGCTCACAGAGGGCAAGACTGTCTTCATCCCAACCCCAACTGCTGATCCTCGGGGTAAGCAATCAGACTGGACTACGAATCAAGATTGAGTGCTGACTCGAATAGACCCCTTGAACTTGCCCATGTGGCGAAAGGCTACTATCTTGATCATTATCTCGCTTTGTATGTATCCCATCTAGGTGACCTATCAGAAGTTTGAGCTGACATCAAAAGTCTCTACCATTGGTCTGGCTTTGGTCTCAGGATTCGGTGGTCTCTTGGGATTCTATATCCCGGCCTACACCGCTGTCGGTAAAGGATATGCCGACATCACCCACCTCATGACCTATCCTACCCTCTTCATGTAAGCTACCACCCTTACCCTTCTCAGGGTAGATTATCATGGCTGACAACATCACAGGGGTATCGGAAACCTCATTGGTATGCCTCTTGGTATCGCGGTCGGTCGACGAATCGTTCTCCTCGGAGCCACAATCATCATGATACTCAGCGCTGGTCTCTGTGCCGGAGCAACCACCTACGAGTGGCATCTTGCCGGACGTGTTATTCTTGGACTTTCCGCTGGTCAGAGTGAGGCCCTTGTGCCCATGATCACCCAGGTATGTGTCTCTCATTTGGCCAAGGGAGGAGAAGGAACAAATTCCGTCTACACGTTTCCAGTGTAGTTTAGGATTTACATTGCTTCCCTTCTCAAGGACTTTGTGATGGAAGAGAAGATTTGACTAACAATCGATAGGAACTTTTCTTCCTTCACGAGCGAGGTCGCTGCATGATGATTCAGCAGACAATCCAGACTATCCTCACAGCCATCTTTGTCATCTTCGCCGGCCCCATCGCCGAAGCCATCACCCCCGAGTGGTGGTACGGACTTGGCGCTATTCTTTCCGGAGTTTCCCTGGTAGGAGCTTTCTTCTTAGTTCCTGAGACCAAGTACCATCGCCCCAAGTCCTCCTACCAAGCTGGTGGCTCAGACGATGAGGCGGTTGTTCTGGTATGCACGGAGCGTCCGGAGCTCGACTTTGTCAACTTCGCCCCCCGAACTTGGCGATCTGACCTCCGTCTTTGGGTTGGAGCACCTGAATGGAACAAGCTCACCGAGATCTTCGCTGTAAGTTTGCCCCCATCTGTTGTCAGACCTGTCCTAACACTTACCAGCAAACTTTTGGACTCATGCTCTTCCCCAACGTCTTCTGGGCTCTTTGCCTTAACGGACTGACTCTGGGTTGTAACATCGCCATAGGAACGACTTATGGTGGTATTCTCACTGCTCCTCCTTATAACTGGACTCAGTCATCCGTCAGTTACGTCAATGCCGGTCAAATTGCCACCTCCCTGGTAGCGCTTCCGTGCTTTGGCTATGGATCTGACAAGCTTATCAAGTGGTTTGCCAACCGCCGCAATGGCATTCACGAGCCTGAGATCCGTCTTATCCCTCTTGCTTTCCCCATCATTGTTGGCGTCTTCACTGCTGTCTTGTATGGACTCGGTGCTACCCATCCCGAGAATTACCACTGGTTCACCTACGTCTGGGCTATTGCTGTAAGTACCTCTCACTCAGGCAACCAATATTGGTACTAATTATTTCTAGGGATACTATTTCACCTTCGTCGGTGCTAATATCGTTGCCATCACCTACCTCCTTGACAGCTATCCTCAACGTGCTGGCCCTCTCTTGGTCATCATCTGTGCCGTGCGAGGTATCATGTCATTCGGTGTATCCTACGGTATCGCACCAATGATTGAGAAGGAGGGCTATGATGGTGCATTTGGCATATTTGGTGGATTGACTGGTGCTTTCGGTATCCTCGGCATCTTTGTCTTCATTTTCGGAAAGAAGATTCGACAGTTCACTGGACAGTATGCTGGCGATAAGGATAAGAGTGATTAGACTCAGGACGTGCAACGGTTATAGCTCAGGTGTTCAGGAAATAGTCAGTTTGTAACGGTACAAGTTTTAGTTTGACAGGCGATCTGAATTGAGATTATTTACAATATGCTTACATTGTTGTTCCCCGCACTGACTACTAGATCTTTGAGCTTCTAAGGTTGACTCAGTACATGATGCCGCCTGGTACGATGCGGTGAGTGTTTCCGCAGTGCCGGCCTCGGTGAGCTCTCTCGTTATGTGCACAAAATCCCCGTCTTCCAGGGAGCCTGACGCTACTGTGTTCTTTTACCTTGCAACCTCGATCTGTCTTATAGAAATATACAACAGGGTCTTCAACTTAACAATAATGTGCACTCGAGGTGAGATTCGATTGTCTAGACCGGGGGGCAAATAAACGTTAAGGTAAGTCACTACTGTCGTTTGGACTAAATTTGAATAAAGCTTTATGCCATCTAGTCTAAAGCCGCCACCTCTTATGGTACCCTGGGGCTTGCCTATGTTCCTAATCATGGATTTGCAGTGCCGTTCTTCTGGCGACCCTCCCAATCCTCCGCTCCGTCGTAGTCGCAGTTATATTTCATGAATTGAGCAGGATCAAGATTCACCTTCTTGCTAACCCCATCAGTCGCGGGCTTCGCTTGCTCTCTGCTGAACTTCTGAATCAACGACGCCCTGTCATACCTCGTAGCAAAGACCCTCTCCAAAGCTGCGCCAACCTCATCTCTCGACTGTACATTGGTCAAGAACGAGACAATAGCTTCTGCATCCTCAATACTCTGCGATGCACCTTGACCTTGTGTAGGAAGCATTGCGTGCGCTGCGTCACCTATCAAGATAGTTCGTCCCTTCACCCAGCGTGGTAGCGGATCTATATCGCGAAGCTGCCATAGTCCGATATCTGGGGCTGCTCGGAAGATGTCGTGTAGCCATGAGGGGAAGTCAGAGTAGGCTTCCAAAAGCTTATCTATGCTTCCAGGAGCAACCCAACTGTCTGAAGACTCCTCCGCAAGCTTCTCATCTGGGACTAAAGCGACGATACCATAGAGTTTACTGCCCCTTCCTGGTCCCATGATGATACGTCGATCGTGACCCATGATCATGGTGGTTTTGGGATCACTAGGATCTAGGATCTTATCAGGCAGAGAAATGCCCTTGAGGTTCTCGGTAGGGATGAGCATTCGATATGCTGACGTGCCGGTTGGTAGAGCATTTCTTTCCTCACCAACAACAGCTGTTCTGACAACACTGTGGATACCGTCTGCACCAATGATGACATCTCCATGGATCTTCTCACCAGAGTCCAGAGTTACGATGCCTTCGTCGCAGTCGACACTCGCGACTTGGCAAGCAGTTCGAATGTCAACGGGCTTTCCGTAGGCAGTCTCACTTGTGGCTGCAGTACCAAGAGCAGCTTGCAAATCTTGTCTGTGATAGAGCAGACGCTCGGCACCGAATTGGCCTTTCTGGAATGGGAGCTCTCTGACCAGGTTGCCATCCGCATCAAAGATTCTGAATCCTCGATCTGCTAGAGGCTCTGCGCTCTCGAGATATGGATCGAGCTTCCACTTTGTGACAATCTTGCTTGCGTTTGGCTGCAATGAGATCAAAGCGCCCACTTCGCGTAGAAGACGGGAGCGTTCAAGCACGGTGATGCGTCTGTTGGGATGCCTTAGGGCAAAGGCCTGGAATGAGTTAGCTGTCTTTTCGGTTGAGATACACTACAAGAGAGACTTACTGTTGCGAGGCCGGCAATGCCGCCGCCAACAACGACAATATGTAAATCAGGCATGCTTCCCATGATGAATTTGGTATAGTTCGATTGGATTCTTGGCCTTCTTCCAGTCAACAAAATCACTAGATCCTTACCAATTGCATCTTATACAGTGGTGCTAGGGGTCTTATCAGAGGCATGGACACTAGTATTGTTGTTGATCAACCGGCCCGCGAACCGAGCCCCGAACCGAAGTCCCGTTGGACGAACCGAATGGCGGACTCAAAGCCAAGCCGACGATCGCTGTACCCCTCACACGTCAAACGGAGGCTAAGTCCATTTCCGAGAGAGCTGCCGAAACGATGCGAACTATATGCAGCATCTTTGTTGTGGTGGTGTGCAGCAAAAGGCGGGGTTGGAATACTTTGGCCGACCTTTACATCAAATCTGGACGGGAGTGTTTTGTCGTACTCCTAAAGCAATCCAGCTGCTGATTTTAGCGGCAGAGTCGTCAAAGAGGGACAGACATTCGAAGTCATATCTGAACTAAACTGCACAAAATTGCCGTTCAGCAAATTGGATGGTTTCTGATCTGATACTCAATACGTAGCATGACATAGGCCAGCCAATCTTGGAGTGAGTGGGACGCCCCAAGGTTTCGGGATTAAGGCAATGCTACCGCTACAAAGTATCAGAAGATTTGAATGTCTGGTCCAAGAGGCAAATAAGGACTGGATAAATTATTAATGTGTTTTAGACTGAATTGCTCAAGATGCTCTATAATCTCATCCAAAGCCGCCGTTTCTTAATACCCCGGGGTACCGGCACTGCTCCTAGGTGTGTTAGGGATCTTGAGTCAGAAGATGATATTTCCGTAACACCACTTCCGCAGATACTAAATGTAGCCAACACGGGTTTTGAGACAAGATAAAACACATATGAAAAATCTGGCTTCTTTGCTACCATATGAGGACGAATGACCTATGTTGCTCTTTTGGTATGGCTTGGGGCGATGGCAATCAAGATTGCAGAGAACACGTTACGGCAACTTCCAACTCCGTGAACTACTTCTCAAGTTGAAGGGCAATAACGCAATTGTAATTACGAGTTACCGTGATATGAAATCCTGCGAACAACTGGGGAATTAGTCGCTTACAATATGAGAAACGCAATACGTTCTGATGATGATGAGGATGCCAATAGTAGAGACAGACGATATATTGCTACAAACACAAATAAACTGATAACCTTCCAATTTGAACGATCGCTAATAAATTTACGAGGACTCTGACTTGATATAAGGAATACCTGTCAACTTGAATGCTCGCTCGCTGAGAATTGGCTCATGGAGAGGCCTGTCACGAACGATATGATCAGGCTTGCCGTTTCTCTTAGCTTCATTCGATCCAAGGTGTCTGGCGTTCGGCCAATGCGTCGTTCCGACTCTGGATTCGAACGCGCCCTTCTTACGGATAAGATCTTCTTGAGTAGCCTCAGACACAGGCATGAAGCAAGTGTAGATAGCGAAGCGATCTTGGCCACCCTTGACTGGGACATTATAGTGAGGACTAAGCCAACTGTTAGTCACCGTGCTGCTCAACTCATGTGTTTTACTTACGTTCGGGAGTCCCAGAGGATCAGGTCACCAGGGTCCGCCTCGACCTTGTACCACTCGCAACCATGCTCATCCAGCCACTTCATGCCCTTGTCAGTGAAGCCGTACCATTCCTTGGTCCAGGCAGGAATGCGCTCCTCTGTGCCACGGATGGCGTCATGGAATTCTGTGCTCTTGGCGTGGCCACCCTTGGCGACGATCAGACCGCCATCGTTGGGGCCGTTGGGAAGAAGGTTGACCAGTCCCTGGAGACAGCGGAAGCCTGAAACATTAGGGTCTTGATCCTGGTGAGGCCAGGGCTTGTTCTCGGGGAGGTTTTCTCTGTTGGCAAAACCATAGTTGATGGCGTCGAATGAAACGATGAGATCCTCAGTACCGAGGGCCTTCTCGAAAGCGCCGACAACGCCAGGCTCGGAACGGACACCCCAGACAAAGTCCTCATGAGCGGCGCCATAGTTTAGAAGCATACCCTTCTCGTTGATAACAGGGAGCTTGTCGGGGTGAACGGAGGATGGGTCGTTGCGGTTGTATCCGAGGCCACTGTGGAAATTAGCTAATGTTGATGCTGCTTGGGAATGACGGACTTACAAGCTCTCAATGAGGCCATACATGCGGTTGGCGTAGCTTAGAGCTCGCTCCCTGGGAATGGCACCTTTAACGACCGCATATCCATCACGGACAAGGTCGTCTCGCCAGTCACCGTATCGTCGATCATTACCATCGATCTTGATACGCTCGAGACCTTCAGGACGGAGAGTCAGAGTGGGGTGCTCTTCTGTGACTGTGGTGGTGGTGGTAGCTGAGGGGGCCATCTTTGCGAACTGGTGCTGCTCAAAAGCTTGTGGCAGTGGCCGTTTGTTCAAGGTAAGATGTGTAAGATGGATGAGTGTTTGTGAGTATCCGGACTGGATTCTCTTGAGTCGTAGCTTCGTTTCCTCTTTATATCAAGCTCGAAGGTGCGGCTCCTCGGCTCCACAGCTTCCTCATTGGAGCACCTCAAACAAAATCCGGGGTAACGATAGCTAGTGAGTAGATCATCCAAAGGGACTGCCCCGAACCGAACCGAACCCCCGAACCGAGCGGTTTATCTCTTGAGGGACCAGAAAGCAAGTGCAAAACACAGTGACTGGTGGCTAGAATCGCCTATAGGGAATCTAGAACACTAGGGTGTGGCAAGATTGCCTAGGATCTGAACTTGTGGAGGCAGAGTCATCCGAGCAGAGGCGTAGTTACACATGAATTGTTTGAGGCGTAATTGGCTTGGCTGGATCAGATGCCCAGGACATCTCATGTGCTTTGTTTATAGTCATCGGCTGAGTGGCATACTTCATGACAGAATAAGAGGAATTATATATGCCTGTACAAGGTATCACGAACAGGTGTCACGTAGGAACATCGGGGAACATCAGGAATTGGTCATCAAGCGAAAATATTTTCTCTTGAGTAATCGATAGAGTGATTGTGCACGAGTAACTCCAGTTGTCTAACTTTATGCCTAAGTCTATGTGAGGGTTTCATATTCCAACTAAATTGCGTACGTTGACTACAAGGATTCATAAACTTATGGAGACGTACGTTTGAGACTGTCACCTATGCGTAGTAACCGCCGTCTGCTTGCGTCTGCACATTTCTTGACCTAATCAGCCAATGCAACGTTCTTGACTGCGTCATGTATCATATTCAGTTCCACACACGATAAGCTCATATAATGAGCCCATCCGGGAACGGGTCGGCTCGGTGGTAATCGACAAGGGGTATGAAGAAGTTATATCAGGTAGGCCCCCGCCTGTAGCTGGTGCTTTGTTTTGGCGTTGATCAACAACCTCATGTCACCAGAAGTTTCTTTGTGTCTTCTGAATCTGATCCAAAATGATTGCAGGCATGGGTAAAGCATATTGTGATAGGGAAGTATTTGTCGTGATCATTTATTAATAACTTGTGGAATTAAAGGACTCAAGGGTATATCTCCAACTCAGTACACAAAGTCGTCTTCATAACACATAATTCGTTCGCTATAGGTCCTGGTCGCCTATAGTCGCAAAGTCATTCTCCATCACAGCCCAGAAATGGTCCAACGGCATAGCCTGGAACGGATCCTGAAAGTACTCGAGCGGATCAAATACGAACGGTTCTGCGCCCGTATCACAAAACTGGCTCGGCGACAAGAGTCTTTGGTCGATATTCACATCTTGTGCTTCATGCTGCGGCGGTCTCGGAGTTTGATCAATGGGCATGGGGTCACCGGATAGGACCTGGTTCACCCGCTCCGAGAGCTCCAGCACACCTTTGACGAATTCACTGTGTTGGCCGCAACGCCGATAGCAATCGGCGATATAATCAGATGCGGTTCTGACAAGCTCTCCATCCGATCGGCCCATTCGTTTATGAGGTTTCTTAAACGTCTGCAATGCAAGCGTCGTTCCAGCTAAGAAGGTGGGGGTCGGAGTCAGGAGCAAGAAATCGGGCTGGGAATCGGCAAACTCGGCGACTTGGGTTATGATGGATCTTGCAGCTTCTACGCAAGTCGTTTGGCTTTGTAATAGCCGCGAAGTGCTCTGCAGCTTTGTTTCGTGCTTCAATATTTGCTGATTGAATGAAGCCTCAGGAAAGATAAGTGATGCCCTCAGCAGCGTGATTTGTGCCTTGAAAGAAATTAGCATCATGTATTCCACTGTTATATTCCGGCACTTACTTGATGAAATTGCAGAGAGAGAAAAACTGCAAATGAGCGATCTTCTGGACTCTTCGTATTACTCTGGCTGAACTTGGCATCCTCGGATGTTTCATCGAGCCAGTCGACCAGAGCGTGGTCCATTTGCGCAATTCCAGACAAGAATTCAAGTGCAGTCTCTGCTCTTCGTTGAAAGATATGCTCGCTGATCTTGCCAATAAGAGTGGCAAGAGAAACCCATCTGATAAAGGCCGGATGCACGTCGCTGCTTTTATCTGGTAAAGGCTGGTCGCAATCGGTTATCTCTATTGCACTTGGCCGACCAGTCTCCAGCTGCATGGACTTCTCCAAAGCATAACAAGCCCACCATACTCGCGAGTGTAATTGTCGATCAACACGACTGCCAGAGTCCTCGTTCGGATTCGATATCACGATCTTTCGATGAAAGCCTATTGAATAGCCAATTCGGATAGCCTGCCCGAGAAGATGCCAGCACTGGCCTTCCTTGCCTACGATAATGTCAGATGTGTGCATAGCGGTGGGGTTTGGCGAATTACCTCTAGTGCGCATAGCGACTGCGAGGAGGACAAGAGCCTGTACTGAACTCATATATGGGAAACTTAACAAGTGGCTCACAAGGGAGTAGGCGCCAGTAAGATAACCAGTGGATACCGGTGATATCGAACCTTCATGGTCGTTCATCCCAATACTCAGGACTGTGTAGATTGCAGCCAGAGCAGGCGCATCAACTGAGGTGATTGCTCCTTGCAGCCCCGTCGGGCAAGTCTGCTGGAGCTCTGAGAAGCGTAGAACATCGGATATGAAGGCGGTATGGTCGAGGACGGGGACGAGGGGATGCGTGCGGCTGAAGTATTTCTTGATGCAGGGTTCCATAACGGACATGCCAGGCAGATCTGGTAGATTGGGTAATAATGGTAAAGAGTATTCTTCGGTAAAGCACATTCCCCATCGGAAATGTCGGCCAATTGGATCTAGGCCGCGTCGCTGGAGGAAAAGGTCGATAAATCGGGTGAGACATTGAAGGCTGCTGGAGCCCATGTACTGCACCAGAGTTTAATTAGTATGTCGGAGCCAAGCGCTATGACCGAGTACTGACCTTGATGCGATGGGACGACTCATCGGTGTTCATCACCACATCAGGGCTATCATTGCTCTGTGCGTCGGTACCACTTTCTGGAGTTGTCTGACTCTCTTGGTATGCGCGCTCAATCCACGACGGATTTCTGTCCTTATGTCCAACAACTGACAAAGGCGTCGTGGTTGTGTGCTGTGAGCTGATGAGCGAGGCGGGAGAGCTGTGCTGACTGGCAATAGAAGCTCGACGCTGGACCGGGGACAACGACGAGATACTCTGTGAGCCCTTGTGTGGCCATTTTCTGACTGCAGGGCCATTGGGACGTCGCGGGTCAAAGGTTTGGCACTCGTCGCCGCGGAGGACGCAATTGCGACATTTGGGCGTTGTCGCGTCGCATCGCACTTTGCGCTTGCGACATTGCGTGCAGGCCAGGGAGAGACGACCGCGTTTGGATCGCGGTGGGTGCGGTGTTGGAGAGATGCTTTGGGTTTCTGACGATAGAGATTCCATGGTAGAAGACATGTCGCACGTCAATTGGAATGAGGTCAGAGCAGAACAAGGTAACGTGCCTCTAGAGGTTTGCCGAGGGTGTCGCCAACAATATGTATCTCCGCAGAACACCACAGAGCTCTACGGGGGACCATGACAGGGCATCATGTCCGGGGTAATGTGGCTAGTTCCCCCGCATTCGTGGGGTTCGCGGAAGAGCGTCGCGGCTTTGTCTGAAGCTTTGGTCATGACAGCCCGCAAGGGATAGATCGTCTCGCGGGGTAAAACAAGCCCGGGGTTTCCTTGAAGGAGCACTAGAAGGCCCCCACGATGGTCCAGGCCTGGTGTTGGCTTGGTCATGCTCGAATGCGGCGCTTCTCATTGGAGACGCGACGGTTGACGAGGCGTTGTCGCTGAACTTCGGTTCGATTCGGTTCGTTTGTTCGGGGAATGGTATCCTCGCCTCCAAGACGGAGTACGGAGACTGAGGACCAAGTGGACCCGAGTCAAGTACATGCACCACCAGAACTGCAAGCTGTCTCTGGCTGCAATGCAGAGCACACCAGTATGAATACGAATTGAGGCAGCTTGAGGTAAATAATTATAACTCAGAAAATACAATAAAGTCCAACACGCAAGCCCAAATATTATACAACAATTTAACGTCGATCCAGAAATGTGTTGGTCTCCAACTGCCAACCCCCAGCTCTCACCACGGGGAATCCCCTCTATTCATCAGCTTGAGACTACATCCTTCCAACCCCAATCACAAATGAACGCTAACGCAAAACCCTATTTGATATCCCGTTCAAAAACCCATCGTCCAAAATGCGAAACTATTAGCCTCTCTCCGATTGGCAGGAAACCGATGTGGTAGATCCTTGACCGGGATCATTCTCCATGCCGAACCGAAGCGAACCGAGAGCTACTGTATATCCTCGAATGAGTGGTTCGTCCCATTATTACTCCTTTTGTCTACATAATCGCAAGCTGTGTTTCCAACAGTTTGACCATAATCACGCGTACCATGGCAGAGCCTCAACAGTCACCCCCACAGGCACCGCCATCTCAAGATGAAGCTTCAGACGAAAAGACCGCAGTGGGCTCCCGTCTCCAACTTGTCGAGACAGGGGCCTCGTATGAGCCTCCGCCCATGGGAACTCTCCAGCGGCGCTTAGTCGTTCTCTCCCTCTGTTTAACCCTCTTCCTCTGCGCTCTCGACACGACTATTCTATCCACAGCTCTTCCTACCATCGCCAAAGATCTTCATGTGTCTGCTCGTGAGTATGCCTGGATTGGCTCCTCATACACGCTGTCCACCACATCAGTGACACCTGTGTGGGCAAAGGTTTCTGATATTTTTGGGCGCAAGCCTTGTATGATGGCTGCTACGGGTCTCTTTATGGCTGGAAGTCTCATCTGCGCCCTGGCAAACTCAAGTAGTACGCTGATCGGTGGAAGAGTCGTTCAAGGCCTTGGTGGTGGTGGCTGCATGATTTTGATCACTGTTCTCATCGGAGATCTGTTCCCCCTGAAAGACCGCGCCAAGTACTACGGTATCACAGGTCTTGTGTTTGGTATAGCGGGAGCAATTGGTCCAGTTCTTGGCGGTGTTTTCTCTCAGGCTGTGACTTGGAGATGGTGCTGTAAGTTTATATCCACAAGCCAGTCGATTCAGAATGAGTACTTACTAATGACACGTTAGTCTATATCAACTTGCCTTTTGAGGGTGCGGCTCTGATTGGGCTCTTTTTCATGCTCAAGGTCAGCATTGAAAAGGTCCCACTCATCGACGGATTGCGTAGCCTCGACTGGGCTGGTTTCGCATTCATCATCGGCGGAACCATTTGTTTCCTTTACGGACTGGAAGCTGGCTCTGGCGGCCTAGCACCTTGGAACTCGGCCTTTGTTATCTGCCTTCTAGTCTTTGGGGTACTCATACTGGCTCTCTTCATGGTCTGGGAAGCCAAAGTGGCAAAGAATCCCATCATCCCCATCCGGATCTTCCAGAACAGAAGCAACATGGCAGCCTTTGCTGTAGCCAACTTTCACTCCTTCATTTTCATCTCATACGACTACTTCTTGCCACTGTATTTCCAAGTTATCCTTGGCTTTTCCCCCATCATTTCCGGAGTCACTCTGTTTCCGCTAATTATTCCCATGTCTGTATCAACCGCGCTGGGAGGAGTTTTTGTGAAGAAGACAGGGAACTACAAGATTGTAATATTGATTGGTTCTGTATTGATGACTCTGGGAACTGGCCTGTTCATCAGCCTCGGCCAGCGAAAAGAATGGCCCAAGATGGTCATCTTCGAAATCATCGCGGGTCTAGGTTGTGGAGTGCTCTTTCAAAACCCTATGATCGCTCTTCAGACCCACGTTCGTCAGAAGGATATGGCAGCGGCCATGTCGGCTTATACTTTCATGCGCGGCCTCTGTGTGTCTATATCAATTGTCGTTGGAACTGTCTTGATTCAACGGACCGTTCGAGATGGCAACTTGACATCTGTGTCAAGCAACAAAGCGCAGGGCGAGACTGACAAGCAAGGATATGTCAGTGGTTTACGGATCATGTGGGCGTTCTATACTGCACTTTGTGGACTTATGGTCGTGTCATCTGTTTTCATCCGACCGAAGCCAGCGAAAGTTGAAGTCGTCAGTGAGACGGGCAGTGAAGTACAGCAGAATGATGAGAAGTGCTGATGGCATTCTCATTCTAAGTAGTATACATCTAGCACTGATACCAGAATAAGAGTCAAGCTCTAGCTTTGCTAAATAAATGGGAGTTGCAGAAAACCCATCATCAATAATGTACCTTTTAGTAACTGGATAATTTCTTCGCCTATGATTTTGTTAGTTCAAAGACGATGAATGTGTCGCTGTACATGACCCCTCAATGTCGGAACGGACGGATAAGCACACGCATTCATATCGACTGAACACGTGATGGCTGTGATATGATGCGGGCCAGCCTCATGCGAGGGGCATTTTGAGGTAACGAAATTAGTCCACAGCAATGGATATCTTTGCAACCCTTCCACCGGAGCTTCTTGCTCCCATCCTCAGTAAGCTACCTGACCTCAGAAGTTTATTCAATGCTTTCATCGCATCGCCTCACATTTTTCGCTTTTTGAGTGGACCCCTGGGTGGTGAAGTTCTTGATAACATTCTTGAATCATCAGCCCAAAACCTGACGGCAACACCATGGATACCACACATCATACGTCTGGTAGTTCTCATCAGGTATTACTCTCCTATGAATCAACCAGCTAGTGACCTAGCTTCTTTCATCACGAAATTCATCATGCCAACAACGTTTGAGAACGCTGATGGTCAGCACACCCCTGACCTGCAGTCGAGACCACCAGATTGTATGCCGCGTATCAAGCTCAGTCCCGTTACGCAAGGCCCTCACTCCGTTGCACCACGGGATATGATTTTCCTCGCCGACAGGATCAATTCTCTTTCAATGGAGTGCTTTGACTTCTTCCACAAGCGCATCAAGGCAGCGAGTCCTCAGCACCTCACCGATAAGCGTTACCATCTCGGAACGCTTCCATGGACTCGAAGACCAGATGGTCGAAAGTGGGGCCAGTCGTACAACATAGATGCTGGAGGCAAAGCATCCTGGTATGAGAAACAGCGAATTATTCTGGGTTTCTGGTGTCTCCAACTTTGCTACGAGTTGAGTAATGCAGCTCTAGACGGACGACTGAAGTGGCCTGCCCTAGATGTCAAAATGATCCGAGATATGGGATCTGGAGAGACATGCTTATCTGGGCTCAGAGAATCCAGGATCTGGATTGCTCAAGAGCCGTTGTGGTCGGCTCTGCTTTATGTCAGGCATGTGGAGGGAGTCCTCGATGAGAGCCCCTGTGTGGGTGACACTGATATCGTTAATAGTGGTTTGAGCGTCTTTCTCAGCACTGGATTTGAACCCTTGAGAAGCAGGCATTACGAGCTGCCGCCTCCAAGGCAAAAGAACAAAGGTATTGGCCGGTCTATAGATAATCTTCACCCGCCCTCATTCTCCTGCATCGACCCGAATTATACGTTTACTTATCACTGCCACAAGGCACTGTTCGGGTGTCAAGGTTTACGATGGGCTGGGCCTCTGTTATGCCCCAGAGAGAGTCCTCGGCTAAGCGAAGGATTGCTGTTTCGTCCTTTCAGACGGTTGGGATTCGGTATCTGGGATGATGAGCGGCTTGTTCAGATGGAAATGCTTGACGACCCCGAGAACAAGAGGCCGAGGAGATTTCATGTCTGGTGTCAGGACCAGATCTTCACGTGGACAAGTCTTTTAAGTCCCGAGGAGAAAGAGGAATTGCGTGTTTACCAAGAGGCGCTTCAGTTGAGGGAGGAGCTCGAGTTTGGCGAACTGATTGTCGGTGGCAGTTAATCACCAAGGTTGTTTCTGCATGGTTACCGTGAATATGTGCCTAATGATAATTTGTTATTCTTATCCTCAAACCGAGTCTTAACTCTCAGAACTTTGTATAATTCTAGATTAGTTCTTAGACTATTTTATCAAGCCTAAACTCCTGACGCCTTATCGGGTTGTTTGTTCCTCATTCACGACATAAGATAAATAGCTTTATGCTAAGCTCAATACCAACCAAATCGGCCAACGCCACGCTCTCTTGTTAGTGTCCAGGTATGGTCAAGAGCTAGAGAAAAACAACGCAAGCGCGACTGCTTTCGTTTGGAATGCCTATTGATGGATTATCGAAATTCCGATGACGTATTCGGCCATAAAGCCAATTGCTTCCGCATCCAGTCACCAAATGTCATACCAAAACATCACCATTCGCGGAACCCCCTACATTACTTCCCACACACCATTTTGTTTTACCTACTAGAGGAGCTTATCATTTATCGCTACCACTCAACATCCTTCAGCATTGCTAGATACTCTGCTTCACATACTCGCCCATCATGACTGTTCTCAACGTCGATGAGGAAGACAATCTCGCTCGCATGCATCGCGGAGAACTATACTACTCCTTCACCCCAGAATTGGTCGCCGCCCGAAGCAGATGTAAGCGTGCAGTCGCCAGACTCAATGCAGCCGATGCCCCGACCCGTCGCGAAATGGCCGAATTATGGAAAGAGTAAGTCGAGTTGGCATGCGCCATTTATTTCCCAGGTGATAACATGTGCACAGCATAACCAATGACCAACGCCCTCTACCTCCGCCGGCAGCGACAGAAGATGAGGAAGATGCTCTACTTCATGAATATCCATGGGTCGAAGGGCCTATCAAGATGGACTATGGCACCAATGTCAAGGTTGGAAGTAATGTTTTCATCAACTACAACTGCACCATTCTCGATACATGCACTGTTTCCATAGGCTCGAGGACCTTGATAGGCCCGAACGTCTCATTCTTCTCCGGGACACACCCTCTCGACCCCGAGCTGCGCAATGGCACAAATGGGCCGGAATTGGGCGGTCCTATCACCGTGGAGAACGACTGTTGGATCGCCGGCAACGTGACTATCCTTCCAGGCATCACCATTGGTGAGGGTTCTACAGTTGGGGCGGGTAGTGTTGTTACAAAGGTGGGAGACACATATTCCCTCTATTATTGCCTTATTATTACTAACTGGTCTCAGGACGTGCCTCCTCATCATGTCGTGGCGGGAAATCCAGCAAGGATCTTGCGCAAGCTTGAAAGGAAGCCGAAGGGGGAGCAGGACGTTCAGGGCAACGTTGCTGACCCCTCGATGTGAGACTCAGCTTAGACCAGACATTACAAAGGTTAGACTAGTTATCCTAAAGCGCAAATAAGTTAGTGTAGCATGGATAAGGCATTATAGAGATTGTGCCTCTGATAGTCCTACCAGTCACTGATTGGCCAGTTCGGTGGGTGTGACAAAGCTCTACTAGTCTTTTTTAACATTATACCTAAACTCATACAAGATTCTGATGAGACCTATCATCGAGTCTAATAACTTTACATATGTTCATACAAGTTAACTAGTACTTTAGCACCAAGACTTGTCACAATTTTGTACCAACTATGTAAAATGATTTACCCTACCGCCTTACTGTCAGAATGTTGGTATAGAACTAGTATTATCTTTCGGCCGAATTAGTTGTGGTTGTTATGGCCGATTTACAAATAAGTATCAACTCCTCTCATTGTTGGTTTCGATTGACGTTATAAAATTGAGGATACTTCATCCTCCACTTGTGGTAGTATATATCATGTTGCATATCGTTGTAATTTCTTATTGGTAATTTAAATCCCGTAAGCAAACAGACAACCCTAGTAGTCTGATAGATATTCATTGGATTACTACTCTTTAACCATAGGGAGTATAGTCAATGGACTGCGCTGTGCTTCAGTCATTAGATCGCATTCTTGCTGTTAATCCAACCTGGTCGTTGTTTCACAAGTAGGAAAATATATCAAGATAATTCGACAGTCATCTGTCGTGAATAGCCGGGTATATAGGATCAGACTATCAGAAATCATAGACGTGGAGTAATCTACTGGCGCCAGTTGTTACCGCCACCGCTGAAGCCACCTCGGCTACCACCACCGAAGCCACCTCGGCCACCACCACCACCAGATCGGGTCTCAGCCTTGTTGACCTTGACGCGGCGACCGTCGATCCTGTGTCCACCGTTAGAGTTCTGCGTAGTTTGGTGCGTTGTGTAGGGGCCTTGGTAAAAAAAAACTCACTCTTGGTTGTCCATCTGGTCGATGGCCACGTCGGCTGACTCCTCCTCGGCGAATGTCACAAAGCCAAAGCCCCTGGATCGCTGGGTCTCGCGGTCGAAGATGACTCTCTGATACACGGATTAGCACACAATGGATGGTTTTCGGCGCGCTCAATGCTTACCGCCTCAGTGACCTCGCCGAACTGGGTGAAGGCATCACGGAGACTCTCATCTGTTGTGGCCCAGGCAAGGCCTCTGTTTGACTTGGGTCAGATTGTGTCTCTCATTATTCCTTTTTTTTTGTTGGTGATTCTCTTACCCGACGAAAAGCTTGGCACTCATATTGAAAAGACTGGTGATTTGGATGATGATTGAAAAAATGCGCAAGTAAAAAACACCCCCGCTCGATTTATTAAAACCAAAAACCAACGTGTCCTTCCTTGCTCCATTTAAACGCGCCACTTGGCGCCAGTAATAGTGACTGCATGTGATACCCAGTACCGCGAGCGACCAATCAGAATACTCGTTCTGTTCCAGCATCGATCTGCTATCCTTCTTCAGGTCTAGCGGAGCCCTAAGACGCAGAGAATTTTGCTGGACAATTCAGGGTGCTCACGATGCCAGGGGCAGCAAAAACACTTGGGCAGGACTGGTGGTACCTTTGGGTCGAGTGGTCTGAGTTATCGGGAACTTTGAGATAGCTGAGACTTTCAATGGTTCCTGCTGCAAAATCCCGTAAACCGTATCGGGACTGGTCACTGGCTGCTTGCATATGCTTCCCTAACCGCCTACTGAATTTGCTACCAAGGTTTCTTGTCTACGTTCAACGTTCAAGGCTGATTCCAGCTACCCTAGAGCCTTCTTGCTTATCACACCCACGACCCTCACTCTCTCAATCTGTGGCACTACGGCAATAAAACCCGGGGGAAATGTTCATTGTAGTATAAACTTTTTGATTCAAACTGAGTCGCGGCACCCATGATCATAGAAGAGAACCCCTGTACTTCCACAATTGCGATTAACAAGCTCATCAAAAACATGCGGATAGAAACAGACATAATTCCCATAGCACCATGCTCACCAACAACATGATAAGAGACCGGGTGCTGTACGTAGAATAAGCTTGTGAACTTGTTGAACTTCCGTTTCTTCTAGTGCTAGGTGGTTCTAATTCTGACTGCACACGTTCCACGACTTGCATGAAGTGCAATATAAAAACGTCGCCATCGAATTTTGTCACAACATATTGGCTATCTTTTACTCAACCTTAGATAATCAGCAACAAGGTTCGAACCACCAGACCTACAGCGTTTTACGGTAGTTATCTATATGGGAATTGAATACTATTAGAAGTCGAGTAATACGAATATGCTTGCCTATCTTTTGGTTTCATATGATATTTCACACGGTTTATCTCCACTCGAATGAGAAAGAATAAGGCCAGTCACGAACTCTCGATGAGATGCTTCTCAAATTAGGGTCTTACGACCCTTATGATTCATTCTGTGACAGTAGTTATAGGAAGTCTGGGGCATAAACTATGTCCCAGTGTTAGTCTCTCCAGCCTCCACCATTGCCACCGTAACCACCTCCTCTACCACCACCATAACCGCCTCTACTGCCACCTGCACCTCGCGTGTTGGCTTCGCTCACTCTGATCTGACGACCTTCAAACCTAAGTAACAAAAGGTTAAATACTTGCAACATATTGTAAGTGGGATCGTCATCGTCAAGACTTACTCTTGTTCATTCATAGCATTTACTGCCATGCTGGATTCCTCCGAGTTGCTAAACGTAACGAAGCCGAACCCTCTTGAGCGACCAGTCTCTCGATCGGTCATGACAATCTTGAAAATATTGTTAGCGCTTGTACTACTGGGAAAGCGTACAAACTTACAGCATCCGTAACCTCGCCGAATTCGCTGAATTTGCTTCGTAGTGTATCAGATGTTGTTGCCCAAGACAACCCGCTAGTGATTATGTTGTTAGAAGACCAATTGGTTCTGTTTCGCAACATGATCTTACCCGACAAAGAGTTTTGACATGATGTGTTAGCGATCGCGATGAATGGCGCGGGAGTTTTTATGTGTGTTGGACGTGTGTGTGTGTGTGTGTGTGTGTGAAGTGAACTTTCGAAGGTCCAGATAAAAGGTAAATGGCATCTTATATAGCACGCAACACAAATGATCGCCCTTGCAGCTACCCCACTCTAATGGCTTCAGATGGTCTCTATTTCGCCCTGACGCAATATGTCTTGGCCATAAAATCACAAATCAGGTTTAATGCAGGTGAGCTATCTGCTAGACCCAAACATTCATTAGGGGGGGCTTCTTTACTAGCCGTGTCTGGGAAAAAGAAAAACATAAGAATCATCGATCCCAAAATCATTTATAAGCTCTATCTGATCGACGTTCAGGTATTTCCCATCTGCAACACTCTCTTTTGCCTGTATATCATACGAGGTTCGTCTGGAATGTTAAACTTCGATGTAATTTGCAAAGAATCGCGAAATGGCTGGCGCTGTTCATAGACATTCGAGTGGTCTCAGCTGGGCTCAGACCGCTGATCATTTACTATCTGAGTCCCCTGCATTACTAGTCTTAAAGGGTCTCGAAACTGTAGCGTATCAGCGAATAAGCCATAAACCTTTCCCTCCCTCTTGTTTCAAGCCACTCGATCTCGTGTCTGACACTCTACCGAGTCCGACGTCATGGCTCCGAATGAGGACGGGTCAAGCCGAAGATTAGCGACTGATACATGCAGTTTCAATAATACTATGTAGATCGTAAGAATAAAAGGTTCAATTTCTAGATGTTTCCTCACTCCATTCAAAACAACAAGTCTTGACTAACCGCAGGTTGAAAAAGTCAATTGAACTTCAGACAGCTTTAGTGGTCGTTGTCTCAAACCGGCACACGAAGCCACGAGCCATGCCCTCTTATTCCACATCCTTAAAATCAACATCTCGGTCGGGCCAAGCACCCAGCTGGCTCCAAAAGTCAACCAACTTATCCTCGCCCTCACCTCGGTGATATTTGATGAAATTGAACATCATGTCAAGACCATTAAGGAGAGCACCGCTCGTCCACATTTTGCCATCTCTGACCCAGCGCTTACGAACCCAATTGGTCTCAGGAGCATCCTGTCGGAGTTTTTCAAGGATAACAGAGGGGCCTGTAGCGGTCTTTCCCTTGAGTATACCAGCCTGTAGAGGTACCAGCATGCCGCCACAGATGCTGAGAAAGGCGGAACAGTCGTTATAGGCCTTGCGCACAAAGGCAAGCTCGGTTTCGTCGGGAGTGTAGCCCGCAGCGTGAGCCCCGATGAGAACAATATCCAGCGGAGGACAAGTCTCGAAAGAGTCCTTTATTCTGTTAGTCCTGCACCGACTTATTGAACGACAGAAACGCACGGTAGCAACAAGATTGATACCACTAGTCAACTTTCTGGGTATGGTGGGCCCGTTTTTGGAAACCCAGTGGAACTCCAGATCAATTGTTTTTGATTCGACCCCATCTGGCAAGACAGAACTGAAACTTTTGTTCCAGTGCTTGGTGAGGCCGTGGAGCAAATCAATCGGAGCAACATCGAGTATCTCAGTCTCGCTATGAGTATGTCAACCCAATTTTGATTTGAAGCTTCACCAGCAATGATTTACTAACCTGTTCATCAAGATAACTCCGGCGTGGATGACCCTGTTTGGGTTGGAGAGATCGAGAGTAGTTGACATCTTGGTTGTTCGTGCGACGTGTTTAAGATTGGGTATATGCGAATGTTTGAGTGTTTGGGTAAGAACAACTCTATACTTGCGGAAGTCATTTTGCTTTATAGTTGGCCATAACTTGATGACCCGAACGTCCCCGGATGATATTGTCAAGCAATTGTCTGAATAAATCCGCGGTCAGTCGGCAATTCCAGATGGGGATTCAATAACATTTGATGTGGTATAACATATTATCATTCTTGCTAACTGTTGACCCTGGAAGCGGTTTTTTTGGTAACCTTGTAGGTCTACTGTTATTGGTTGATAAACTTTTATATCCCGCGCCAATATGGTACAATGGTGTTCCGTGTTTTTACTTCCGAAGGTGATCGGCTCTTACACAAATCACGTTGCAGACTTTGCCGAGCATGGAGGAGTAGGATTAGGTGACAAGTTTTATGAGCCCGCGTATACTTGTAGAGAACAATTCTATGGAAAGCAATTTTCCTCTATAAATATTGAAAAGGAAGTTCAGCATAAGTGGTCTATTGGACTGGCGGCGGCTTCAGCCCTGCATCGAGGAAGGTTTATAGTTATTTTAAATTAGGCAAGACAACAACTGACCTATACATGCCGACTGTCTCTTTATTATGCCCATAGTTTCCTGGACCTAATTCTACTTTATATCCATCAAAAGTTTGATCGTCCAGGCATTTTGCAATAGCGATTTCGTCACTGCTGTGCTGCCGAAGCTACATCGCAAACACTGAACGTTTTCAAATCCTCGATTCTTCGGAAACGACTCTAATGCTAATTAAGCAGAAATGCATGCCTTACTGACAAGACTGTGAAAAGAAGTTGGTGCGATGTATGTTCTATATATTTCGGAAATTTCGGAAATTTCGG
Organism: Fusarium heterosporum; assembly: GCA_013396295.1. Taxonomy (NCBI): domain Eukaryota; kingdom Fungi; phylum Ascomycota; class Sordariomycetes; order Hypocreales; family Nectriaceae; genus Fusarium; species Fusarium heterosporum. The sequence goes on along the minus strand of JAAGWQ010000180.1, from coordinate 93,440 downwards.
AATTGAATAAGTGTGTGATTTCCGTCTTTCCGAGGCGAATGATGGGATTGGCGTAAAAGGACCGCTCATATCCGCAATTAACCTGCAGCAAGTGTTTGGAACTGCGTAACTAAGACCTCAGGTGCATGGCTTGAGGATAATATTAAGCATGCGGCCAATAGAGAAATGATGATTAACGGTCATGGTGGCATTCGGCCCACGGCTCCCCGCTTACTCGGCAATAAACCTTGACATCATTTGCAGATCCCGAACCAACAGTTGAGGGGTTGCTTTGACCCAGGTCAAAGATCTTTTGTATATAATAGACGAGCACAGAACGGCCAAGTACAATGGATATTCCCTCTTCACTCAATCTTCCCCGCTTTGGATTGAGCAACAAACATGTCGGACCAAGTCCTCTACATCGCCATCCTGATCGGCTTGTACTTGCTGTACAAGTTCTCCAACTCAACTGATACTCCAAAGATCAAAGGGATTCCCGAGATTCCAGGTGTTCCAATTTTTGGAAACTTGATTCAACTGGGCACTGATCACGCGAGGGTTGCACAGAAATGGGCTGCCAAGTATGGGCCGGTCTTTCAGACGCGCCTCGGAACAAAGGTGAGTGCCACATACGATGACCTATCGCTTTTGAGTAGCAAATACAATTGGTACCTCGGATCTAATTGTCGCAGCGAGTCATATATGTCAATTCTTATGATGCTGTCAAGCATTTCTGGATCACTCACCAGTCCGCGCTCATCTCCCGCCCCATGTTCCACACGTTCCACTCAGTAGTTTCCACATCTCAAGGATTTACGATTGGCACTTCGCCCTGGGACGATTCTTGCAAATCCCGTCGTAAGGCCGCTGCCACTGCACTCAATCGCCCTGCTACGCAATCTTACATGCCAATCCTCGACCTCGAATCAGTGGTGAGCATCAAGGAACTCCTCCAAGATTGTCAGAACGGGAAGAAGGATTTGGATCCAGCTCCTTACTTTGCTCGTTTTGCGCTCAACACCTCGTTGACCCTCAACTACGGCGCGCGCATTGATGGAGATGTCAACAGCGAGCTTCTTCACGAGATTACTTACGTGGAACGAGAGATTTCCAACTTCAGATCTACGAGTAATAATTGGCAGGATTATGTGCCCTTGTTGAGACTCTGGGGAGCGCAAAATTCTTCGGCTGGCGAATTCAGGGCAAGGCGCGACAAATACCTTACGGATCTGTTAAACGACCTCAAGCGTCGTATCGCCAATGGCACAGACAAGCCCTGTATCACAGGAAATATTCTCAAAGACCCGGAAGCCAAGTTGAATGAGGGTAAGAGAGGATCTCACTTTTCGCGTGGTCGATGCTAATAACTTGTAGCCGAGATCAAGTCCATTTGCCTGACCATGGTTTCTGCTGGCCTAGACACAGTTCCAGGTAATCTGATTATGGGCATTGCATATCTTGCAACACCAAACGGCCAAAGAATCCAAGCCAAGGCATTAGAAGAAATTTACAAGGTGTATCCAGACGGCGAGGCTTGGGAGCGATGCCTTGTGGAAGAAAAGGTCCCCTACATCACGGCCCTTGTCAAGGAGATCCTACGGTTTTGGACAGTCATTCCCATCTGCCTACCGCGGGTAAACATTAAGGAGATCCCTTACCAGGGTGCCACGATCCCTGCAGGAACCACCTTCTTTATGGTAGGATACCCCCTGGCCCCTCGCCCTGCTGTTTTGTTTTCCACTGCAGCATATAACTGACCGGAGATTTTCTAGAACGCATACGCCGCAGATTACGATGAATCGCGATTCGCGAAGCCGACTGAGTTTAACCCAGAACGGTATCTCAACGACAAGGAGGTAGGAACGCCTCACTATGCCTATGGTGCCGGTTCACGGATGTGTGCTGGGTCTCATCTGGCCAATCGCGAGCTCTACACAGCCTTCATCCGCCTGATCACCGCCTTTGAGATGTTGCCGCCCAAGGACAAGAAGGATTTCCCCGTCATGGACGCCATTGAATGCAATGCGAACCCGACTTCATTGACCACAGACCCAAAGCCGTTCAAGGTTGGGCTAAAAGTGCGATCTGAGGCTCAACTGCGGAAATGGATTGCTGCGGCTGAGGAACGGACCAAGGAACTGAGATAACGTAGCCGGGTAAGAGTTTTGCAGGAAGGGAGGGGGAGGAAAGGAAACAATGGAGAATTGGAAGAATTGTAAGGTTTGACAGGTGGATATTTAGCTTCCGCTTGAAAATAAACTTTTTCCATTTCCTCTTAAATGAAGCAGAGAGTGTTTTGCTACTGGGTTTCGTTGCGCTGTTGGCCCGTGTAGATCTCTTGGACTGGTGATACGTGACGCGTCGGGGGCTCTCTGCCAAATTAAACAAGGGACGATGCTTCCAGGGTGCAGCGCAAGGAGATTGAAACGGTTTATTACAAGCTTGGACTGCCGAAGGGTTTCATGATACTCGCATAGGTCAATTACAAGGAACAATGACTCGGGACAACAATAGAAACAGCCGTAGAACTTTACAATATCTGCCTAGCTTAGCACGTTACCATGTTAAAACTGATGTAAGTTCTTTCATACCTACAAACACAATTATCGCTCTAGTCGTCCGAGGGTACCATAAAAAATGGCGGCTTTAGACTAGATGGAAATTTTTAGGCAACTTTAGTCTAAAATATCACAGTAGCTTACCTAACCTTTATCTCCCTCCTGGTCTAATAGTCGAATCTGTAGATTTATTGTGGTACGCTCAGGTATAACAACCCTTGTTAAAGAAACTCGCCAGGCCTGTTTCATATGAAGAACTCGGGCCCTCCAAGGCCCTGTTTACCCTGTTAGGAGGTGAGAGCCGCAACCTGAAACCCGGCCCACAGCCAATCAGAGATAAGATAACAATTATTAACAACAGCACTAGAATTACCAAAACAACCTGAAGCAAGTTCCCCGATGGTGGATAACTTCATCCACAATGGAAGCGAATATTGGCCGTTCGTGACAATTAAGCCACCAATACTGTGTTTGATGTTTGAAAACAGGTCCCGACTGATCGGGACTACCACCACTTGCCGGGCTAAGGAAACGGCACTTGGCGTTTTGGCATGTATATATATATGATGCACTGACAGCTCGCCAGGTTGGGTTGTGATACATTCTGTCTAAGTTGGTCTTTCTATCTTCTTTCTTTTTTTCTTCGTTCTTTACAGGCACTGGTTGCCAACATTATCCATTCTTTTGTTTCTTATCTATACATTCTTTCTTCACAATCACTACAACACAGCAACTATGCGTTTCTCTACACTCTTTTCATCAGCGGCGCTGATGTACCAGGCCGCTTCAGCAGCATCCGTCGAGTACAAGGATGCCGATACTGGAATCACTTTCCAACAATGGACCGACAAGAGCAGCAAGTTCACCTTCGGTATGGCCTTGCCCAAGAACCCCACCACCGACTTCATCGGTCAGATCATCGCCCCCATCTCCGAGGGATATGCCTCCGTCTCAATGGGTTCACTCATGGCCAAGAAGCTCCTTGTTGTTGCTTGGCCCAACGACGGCAAGGTCTTGACTTCGGTTCGCCAGGCTGATGGCTACACCAGCCCCGGTCTTCTCGACGACGACACCGTCGCCCTCAAGCCCATCGAGAAGGGTATCTCGGTTACAGCCGACTCCTTCACTTATACCTTCCTGTGCAAGGGTTGCATCAAGACCGACGGTACAACCTTCAAGGCTTCCGATGCCGGCGCAGTCCTCGGTTTTGCTCTTAGCACTACAGCACTTGACACTCCAACTGACGCTACTTCTGCTCTCAACTACCACGGTGCTGGCTTTGGTGGCTTCTCCGTCGATGCTGCCTCCGCTCAATCCGCCGACTACGAGACCTGGGCCAAGATGGCCACCGACGACACTACGGCTGCCCCTGGTGGCTCTACTGGTGCCCCTGCTGTTGGTAACTTCACCACTGTCATTTCCAACATGACGTACGACTACATCGTTGTTGGTGGTGGTGCTTCCGGTCTCATCGTCGCTGAGCGCCTTGTCGAGTCCAAGAAGTCCGTCCTCCTCCTCGAGCAGGGCAAGGCCTCTCTGTACTCCTCCGGTGGCCGTTCCACCATGGATTGGAACTCAACTATTTCTCAGTATGACGTGCCAGCGATGGCTTACCATCTCACCACTGCGAAGGATACCTCTGCCTACTGCACTGACACCGCCAGCATGGCTGGTTGTATCCTTGGCGGAGGCACTGTCATCAACGCCCAGATGTTTGTCCGACCCCAGCCCGCCGATTTCGACGACAAGTGGCCCACTGGCTGGAAGTGGCAAGATGTCCAGTCCTCCGCAGAGAAGCTCTACGAGCGCACTCCTGGTACCCTCAACCCCACCAAGGACATGAAGCGAGTTGACCAGGGTGCTTGGGACGTCCTCAGCAAGTGGTTCTCTGGCCTTGGATTCACCGAGATCGATGCCATCAAGGAACCCGGCAAGAAGCAGGCTGTCTTCACTCACCCTCCCCTCATGGTTACTGATGGTGAGCGTGCTGGTCCCGTCCGCGATTATCTCCCTCTCGCTCAGGCCAACCCCAACTTCAAGCTCCAGCTTAACACCAAGGTCGTCCGTGTTGTTCGTGATGGCAAGACTGTTACCGGTATTGAGGTCCAGTCTGGTCCTGCTACTCGCCAAATCATTAATCTGAAGACCAACGGTGCTGTTATCCTCGCTGCAGGTGCTCTGACCACCCCCCGTCTGCTCGTCAACTCTGGTATCGGCCCTTCCGAGCAGATCGAGACTGTTGCCAGCGGTAGCCAGGGTCTCACCATGCCTTCCAAGGACCAGTGGCTCAACCTCCCTGTCGGAGAGAACCTCAAGGACCACCCCATCTTCACTGTCACAGTCAAGACCAAGCAGCCCCTCGCTGCCTTGACTGCCACCGACTTCACCGAGCCTAGCCAGGAGAACATCGACCTTTTCGCTCAGGGCTCAGGTCTCCTTGCCCAGTCTGGCCAGCGCTTCATCTTCTGGGACAGCGTCAAGGGCTCCGATGGCGTTGAGCGATACGTCCAGGGTACTTGCGCCGCAACTGCTGATGACACCCTTAAGATCAAGGTCTACCTCACCCACGGTGCTACCTCCAGCGGCTCCCTTACTGTCACTAGCTCCGGTGCCACCAAGCTCGTCAGCGAGCCTTACCTCAAGACCGCCGGCGACAAGGAGGCCATCCAGTCCTTCATGCAGAAGCTCATCGACTATGCTGCCAAGCCTAACAGCACTATCAGCATCCCCAACAACGCTACCGCCAAGAGCCTCACCTCTGAGTACATCAGCGGCTCTCACTTCGTCGGTAGCGCCATCATGGGTACCGAGAACGATGGCTCCAGCGTCGTCGACACTGACACCAAGGTTTGGGGTACCGAGAACCTGTTCGTCGTTGACGGTTCCATCCACCCTGATCTTCCCACTGGTAACACCCAGGCTATCATCATGGTTGCCGCTGAGCATGCTGCTGCTAAGATTCTCGGCAATGGAAGCGGCGTTGTTAGCCCTGTTGTTCCCTCCAACGGCACCATCGTCTCCCCTCCTACCGCTCCTGTCGCTACTCCTGTCACCACTCCTGTCGCACCCAAGAAGCCTTCGGGGTGCAGTGCGACCCGTCAACAGCGCCGCGCCCGTCGTGCCCGCCGCCACTTCTAAGCTGATGGTGGTTCAAGCACCGAGATCCCATGAAGATGGATGAAAAGTTCATTTATTACATGTACAAACTTCAACAAATGTCGCAAGACTACTTCTTAGATAGACCTTCTTAAGTCAAATGACTCTAGACGATAGAGTTTCCATATAAAATATGTTCAAACAGATCCGTTCATTCTTGCACATGTGATGCAATGTAAAGGGTTAATTTGATGCGTAGTGGGTAGCCAATATCAAGGGTCAACGGGCTAAGTTTGGCTATTGTCACATATCACCGGGTTCCTGTGTATCGATTAATCTGATCTGATCAATAATACGCCGCATGGGGAATTGCGACGATGGACACAAAGCTGGAGTAGCGTCTGTCTTACCTCCCTAAAGCGTATCAAAAGACTTGACCCGTCCAGGCTGAGGGGCAGAAAAAGATTAGGTAAAGTACTACCATAATCTCACCTAAATCTACATGAGTATTTTTACCGTCTAGTCTAAAACGGCACCGAGGCCTCCCAAACACAATGTTTCTACAAGAAGCATTCTTGCTCTTGTTAGCGGTTCGAGCGAAACGGCTACGGCTCTAGTCAAACTGCCGTCTGACAGGCCAAGTTCCACGTCCAATTATTCCTTATTCACTCTGCCCAACTAGCAAAAAGCGAATCGCTTGTGCAAACGACAAAAGAGAATGATGAGACTGGGACTCGAACCCAGGAGGATTGCTCCACCAGGAAATTGGTGTTAAGGTTAACCTTAACCTGGCGCCATAACCAACTCGGCCATCTCACCAAGGGTTGTTTGTTGAAGAAAGTAGTAATAATCATGAATATGAACAGTCAAATTTGAAATAACGAAAAGAACTCACTGATCTCCTCCGGACATCAATTGGCTCGAACAAGCACCTCATACAGGCGAAGGCAGGAATCCTGAAGCACATGAACTCAACCGCCTGTAAGCTCCAGTGGCTTGCGCCACTATGAAGCGGTTTTAGAGGGCGTTAAACTCTACTGTACTCCGAACGTACTGCAAGACCTTTCTCCCTTGTTTATTCTGATCTTGGATTCGGCAAAAGGTAGCCTCATTTTCTCCGTGTCCAGATGTCTCACAGCCAGAAATATTATTTCGAGGCATGGCTCCAGCAAAACTCCAACAGGCTGGGGCCGAGTCATGGGAGGAGCCGTTGAAGATGCAGGCATTTAAATTGGAGGGAGAGACATTTTGGCTGGTGTTGTTGCGACAGCATGTTTTTGCTGCGAGATTATGATATCTCGCATCTCGTCCTTCTTCAGAGAACTAACCCTGATCAAGGTCACTCGAATAGTATGCTCGTCGTGTCAATATACAATTGTCGGGCAACAAGCATTGCGTGAGTTCTCATCAGATCATGCATTTTGCTGGCAGTGGACCACTCCACTGTCATGACGGTTACAGTGGATGTTCTGCCTGTGACAACCGCCTAAAAGCCCCACCGATACCGCTGGTCTATGGCACTAACGCTAGAAGAGACCCATAAGTAAATGCAGTGCCATGCGCGGTTTATTTATCAGATCTTTTCTTCTGTTTATCAGATCTTGAGCCCCGTCCAAGTACTGACGTCCTGACTTAGTGTGCTGTTGCTGCATACTATGCTACGTTGCCTCACTCGCACCCGCCCATCATTGACACTGTCGTTATCACCATCACGAAATCTCATTTACTTCCGCAATAGAACAATGGCTACTGACCACAGTCACGGACACGCTCGTGTTCCCAACACCCTTGAGTGGCTTGCCAAGACAAAGAGAGGAGACTACCTTGTGCAAGTAGCGTGGCCGCTGTGCTGGGGCGAAGACCGTGTCGCTGCTGAAGATGAGGAGGTCAATTTGGTGTGAGTGACATCTTGTCCGTTAATCGGCATTTGAGCTGACCACCACGCAGCTACCTTGTTGATGGTAATGCCTATTTCTTCACAGCCGTCGACGTTTCTCGGCGTCTGGAATACCTCAACAGCACAAGAACTGTCCTTGTAGGCATTGGGTACCCGCCAAGCAAATATGTCTACGACTTCCGTCGGGGCCCAGATCTTACACCACCAGCCGATGAGTATGACATGCCGCTCGACAGAAATGGCAAGCCTCGTACCGATATCTCATTCGGCGAGGCCAACGAATTCCTTGATTGGATCAAGGCTGATGTTATGCCCTACGTCGAGGACAAGCTCTTCCCCAAGGCCAATCTCCATACTGGTCGCAAAGCCCTCTTTGGACATTCATACGGTGGTATCTTCACACTCAACACAATGTTCACCCAGCCAGAGCTCTTCAACACATACATCGCTGCTAGCCCTGTCATCTGGTGGAACAAGGACTTTTTGATCCGCGAGCGCGAGACCGCTTTTCTCGCCCGCGACAAGCCAGTCGATCCTCCTTTTTCGCTCGCTGTCACTTGGGGCACTGGAAAGTCGGAGTTGGTGAGAGAGCCTGGCGAGTCTGACGAACGATGGTACAAGCGCCAGAACTGTGCTGAGGATGATAAGATGAGGGATAGTGCCGTTTCTTTAGTGTCGCGGCTAGAGAAATGCCCGAGTGTGAGGAAGATCTGGACGCGCGAGTTCGAGGGTGAGGACCATGGAAGTGTGGCGGTGACGGGTCTTCAACAAGGACTCATGCAGTTCATCCTTGGCAAGATATAATCACAAGTAAGGGAAATAGAATGGATAGATTTAATTGACGCAAGTATACGAGTACAACTATTATATCACCTGAGAAGTAGCCGACTGGTTTGTCGACCAGCAATAATTACCATGAATGCTAGGGGAACATCGCGAATATTTTGTACTGTTCTTCGCTCGGTACCATGTGAAAGAACTATCACGGTATCAGTTGTGATGGTCTGATCGACAGATGTTCATCAACGCGAGATGCTGGAACGGAACGTCGAATCTTGAAACATTTCAACAGTAGACATTGCATGACAATCGGGATTTAGGTTCTAAAATTCGGCTCATGGAACTGAGCCATTGTTGCCCTTCTGACAGGGCCATGGTGCTCATGATTTATTAATTTATGATCTCTATCTGGACCTAAGCAGAACGTCATACAGCATTAACTCTCCACCCTATTTTAATTGGCATAACAACGATTATGTGCAAAATATTCATTCGATCAGAACCGAGGATGAACGTTCTTTTAGAAGACGGTACCCTTGGTCTGCTTGATCGTCCTGAGATCATAGTTCTTGATCAAGAATAGCGAGATGAGGGCAATGGCCATGATACCAGTTCCGGCACCAAGCATTCTAGCCTGGCCGTATCCATAGGCCTTCTGGATGGCAAGGCGCTCAGGAGATCCGGGCTCGTACAGCAGCTGGGAGTCAAGAGATTCGTAGATGCTGTCAATGTCTGGGAGAGCAGATTCAGGAAGATACTCGGCAAGCTTGTCGTAGAAGGTGTTTGTCCAGATAGCGGCAGAGATGGTGCTACCGACAGCACCGCCAATGTTTCCAGTAACGCTCAGGGTAGCTAGTGCTGTGGCAACATACTGATGCTCGACGGCAGCGAGGACACCGACCTGCATGCAGAGGATGAAGGTGGCACCGGCGATAGAGATGAAGACCTCGCACATGACGAGGTATCCAACGGACTGTCCGGGTTGACGGAAGTGGATCATGAGACCCTGGGCGAATATGTACAGAGGGATACCAACACAGAGGATCCACTTGAAGCGACCGGTCTTGTGCATGGCGTAACCAACAATGAAGAGGAGAACGCCAGAGACGATCTCAAAGGTGTTGCTGACATATCCGGCCTTTGAGGGGGAAAGGTTGTTGACAACCTGGAGGAAGGAGGTAAAGTAGCTGTTCCAGCAGTAGTATGCGATCATGTAAATGAAGTCCAGGAGGCAGACACCGATGACAGTGCGGCTGGTGAGAAGCTCGAAGCGAAGGAAGGGCTTGGGGGCAACGTAGCGCTCATAGGCACCAAAGATACACAAGAGAACGATTCCTAGGATGATCATGGCAATGATGTAAGGTGTGTTCCAGCCCTTGGGTGCGCTGCTGGCAATGGAGAAGGGAAGGAGAAAGATAACGAGACCGGCGGCGAACAAGAAGGCACCGGCAGCTAGTCGACGATTAGCATTCATTAACAATGTTTACAGAAGATTCCACTCACCATCGAACTCGATAAGTCCCCACTTGATGTTCTGCAGGAAAGATCGGCCGCTAGGCTCGCGAGCCAAGAGACCCTGCTTCTTGGCCTTCTGAAGGTTGTACCTCAAGAGGACATACAGAGGGATAGCGACGACGGGGAGGACAATGGAGAAAGTTCCGAATCCCCATCGCCACTGGTCGCCGTTGAGGAGGAAGGCCTCGGCGGACTTGGGACCAGCGAAAGCAGTGATCATGTAAGGCGACGAGGTGAAGGCGTATGCCAGACCTCGGTTCTTGAGCTGTGTCGAATCGGCCGTGATAACATCGATGCTGTAGGTAAGGCCGGACCAGCCAACCTGCCAGAAAACCTGCGAGAAGTTAGATCACGAAGTACAACGGAATGGATTTATTGACTTACGTAGGCAGCGCAGTAGGTGGGAAGGTTGTGGCTGGCAGCCATCATGATCATGCCGATGGTAGCGAAAACAACCATGAGCAGGAAACCCTCGGCACGACCCCAAAGATCGAGAATCTTGGACAGGGGAATGTAGACAGCAGCAGTCATGCAACCGGCCACGACCTGAATGACGGGAATGAGAGAGTGAGACTCCCACTCACTGCTCGCGTAAGGCACAAGAGTGTAGTTGATCTGGCTCTGGAAACCGTTGGTAAGGTAGATCAACCACATACTACGAGGGAATTAGTACAATCCTCAATCGCATCTGGACCGACACATACAAGATAAAGACGCCAACGAGAGCCCTCTTACTCCAGGCGAGAGTAGTAGCCTCGACAGTCTGGACACCATGCTGCGCATTCTCGGTCACAGCATCGCTGGCGCTTCCATCGTCAGGAAAGACACCGGCCTCCTGATCCTTGTCGTGGACGGCAGCAGTGACAGTGACAGGCTGCTCAGCAGCAGCGCCCTCATTGCCCTTGCGCCCGAGGGTGAGGTGGACCTTGTCGAAGAGTCCCATGGTTGATCTTGGGAGAAGGAGGGATGAATTAAGCTTAAGCTTGAGGAAGACAAGGAGGGGAGGAAGAGACTCAGATCATGACGGATGGGCGAAGACAGGTGGTTATAACCAAGGGGGAAGGATGGAAAAAAAAGAGGTCCTAAACAAGGGTGCTTCGGGCTAGACTGAACAGCTCAGGATAATTATTGGGACCCCATGCCACTCCATCAGATAAGATCAGGTCCCTCAGGTGGCCAAAAGCCCATTCACAACGAATCCACCGAGGTCGGCCAATGCCTGTGGGAGGAAGACGTGAGGTCCAGGGCTAGTCGAGAGCTGAGAGAAATACTCGGGACGCGAGGGATCCAGCGGCTGCAGCCACTTTGTCGTTAGCACAGGCCTCGTCCACTCGGAGTGGGGGGTGGTTTTGGGTTGAGTGTCCGGGTGAAGCAGAGATTTCATTATCTAATCTGATGGATCGATTAGATCGCGTGAGGCCTGTAGGTACAGTATCTTCTTGTTCTTCGGCGAAACAAACGGGTTGCGGAACTCGTCTATTGGTGTTACTGCAGTGACATACTTACAAGCCCTTGACTGCGAGCCACTGAAGCTGACTGTTGCTGGGCTGCTATAATTGTACAGAGACATCACTGTAACCTCCGCTTCTGGAGCGGGGTCTTCTAACAAATGCCTTACACATCGTCGCTATTATCCTCGTCATTTTTACCGCTGGCGTGGAACAAGCCGACCAACCGATTGATCTGGCCTTGGCATCATATGGCAAGGATTCAGATCTGGCACATTTCAACTTCACCCAACAGGTCGGAACAACCGTTACGAGGAAAGCAAAACCCTGCATCAAAGCACAGCTGGCGACGTTCCGAGCTTGGCACGCTAAACAATCTGTACGTTCTTGTGATTCGGAACTCCGCCAAAGGATTACATTTTTTTTTTCATTTCTTCGCCTGCCGGTCGCTTCAATAACTTCGTCTTGGCAGAAGAGAACTCCATGTGGTGAATTATTCGCCGTCAATAGCCCTACAAGCTATAGCCTCTTTTGGCAAAGACTGCATAACGAGGCTTGGTTTACTTGAATGACAGCCATCGGACAAGGCGCCACAACGGGTCAAGTCCCCCAGGGGTCGGTCCTTCAATCGCCGGGTTGTGGGCGAGGTCGTTCCACCAGGTAATGAGACCGCCTGCTGAGAGGACCCCTGGGCGCAAAGAATCTCGCTCGGACAACAGGAAGCGCGCGATCTAGTTGCTGCAAGCCCTTGCCGCGATAAACGTGCTATTCAAACAAGCTTAAATGAAGGCTGCAAGCGGTACATTTTCGTCCGCTTCCTAGAGGCTCTTACGTACACTCAAAGGTCACGAAGACGAGAAGCCGTATTGAGAAAGCCTCCAGCCCCCACACCAGCTCCGTGTCACATCCCAGCGTGTCGGAGTCTCGGAAGCTCACTCCAGCTCCCGACGGGCAGAGCTTTGGGCATTGATGCTCAGTGCTTCCGCGGAGCACGGAAAGTGGAAGCAGCTCGTGGCAAGTATCCGTATTCTGGGCTCATCATTGCGATACCTCTCGTATGTTGTTAAGACTGGTTGCGAAGAAGGGATCGACAATGCAATTGAGACTTGGCAAACGCATGGTAGGATTGTTGATCGGTAAGATCGGATCGATCCTTCCATACCGTCTTGGCAGAATTATTCCCGTTGCGATGAGACGCTGCTTTTGCGTACTGTGCTCAGCGTCAAGAAGACATGGAAGTAATCAACATTGCTTATAATTGACTGATATTTACACAAGTCGCTAACATTATTTACTCTACCGCATCTACCAGATACTCAACAATCGCTATCTTTTATGGCCATTTTCTCATCCTACTCATAGCTTAGGCTCAAAGCCAAACGTTGTACCAGCCACACGCGGCTTGCCCTGGTTGAAGGGGCAGATCTGGAAGAAGCGCTCACGAGAGATCTTGACAAGATTGGATCGCTTGTGAGGCAGATCCATCCACTTGTCCTGGTGAAGACCGAAGATCATCTCGTACTTGAGCACGCCCTCGCTGGAGAGACGAGGCTCGCCGACAACGTTCTCAGTGCGGTGGTCGTCAAGGAACTCGTAGTGCATCACGCTGGGCCACCAGGCCATGACACGGTATTGTCCACGGAACTTGTCGTTTCCGACGAGTGAGTGCCTGCCGCGGTCAAAGTCCAGCGAGGCGTAGTGCTGGCCCATCTTGTCCTCCTTGGCCCAGTAGAGCTCGAAGTAAGCAAAAGGCGTATCGTTGAAGAAACCCAGCACAGCAAATTGGTGAGGGTCCTCGTGGATGTTCTTTAGATAGGTGCGGTGCTCCTCGAGAGTACCTGTCTCCATCCAGCCTGCCGCTACACGGGGGTCATTCTGCCACTTGTTGAACAGACCCAGGTGCTCGGGGTTCTCGTAGTCCAGAGCGACGAGGTTGAAGTGCTCGTCCAGAGATGGGATGTATCGACTATAGATACAGTCACCACCAGCAGGCTTGGGTGTTCGGCGCGGATGACGCAGCAGAGTGGACTCAGAAGTGGGCGTCATCACGTAGTCAAGATGAGGCACGACGTTGGCCGACTTCCAGGTGGGAAGCCAGATGGGGTGTTGGCCCAGAGGAGAGGCACATCCCTGCCAGAAAGCGCTTCGGAGGACAAGCACCTCGACACCGGTGCTGGGCGCAGGCTGGACGCCCTTGGGAGGCTGAGGCATGTTGATGGCCACCATGGACAGAGCCAGAGCCTCGGCGAGATCCTCAGCGCCAGCGCCCTCCAGACGGAGACGAAATTGCTCCACGTCAAAGTGGTATGTGAAGAAGGTGTAGAAGAACATCCAGGTCTGAGCGAGCGTGGGCGCCTGTTTCTCCCAGCTCAAAGCCCACACGGGACTTCGTCGCGCGCGCGCATACTCGCGGTTATCAGAATCAGGGATCTTATCAGATTCCGCAGAGGGAATCTTGGAGAACACTAGACCTTCGCCATGGAGAGCCTTGGGGAATGGCTTGCCCTCAGTGACGGAGTCGTCCTTGCGCAGGCGATACGACTGCTTGTCTGCAGCAGTGCGCTCGAGGTAGTATGTCTCGAGATAAGGCTGCGGTAGCCTGATCTTGATTGGTGACTTGTTCTGAAAGGGTTCTGAAGACATGTTGGGCGCTGTTACTGTTGGGTTTGAATGCTAGACTTTGTCCGTTTCTCTTTTCATCTCCAGATTTATACCCCCGCTGTAACCGATCTCGGGTGAAGCATGGTGTGTCCAATCAGATTAGATAAGATGCGACCAGGTTTTCGTCTCTTTTTTTTTCTTTCTTTTTTTTACCAGACACGGTGAAGGTGTCCGATGTCCGTGGAGCCGAGGGAGAAGTAGGGGAGTCTGTGTATTAAAGAGCCAAGAGGTCGGAAGCTTTTGCCCTTTGGGGGTTTGCTTTGTGCCGGTTAACCGCTGTCCCTGCGACATTACAGTGCTGGTTGCAAATAATCATGCCACTAAGGAACCGCTAAACGTAACCATGTGGGCGACTTCTGCGCTAATTGCAGGCGCGGAGATTTAACTCAAGCTGCCCGTTGTGGGTTCAAGACTTTTGATTCATAGAGGTTGAAATGCATGCATAATCCCAAAGTCTTCAAGAGAGCTACCCGGGAGGCTTGTAACAGCATACGGATTAAACCACGTAGAATGGACGTTTTTCTTCAAGAGAACTCCGGGCATTACTTAGTCTACACGTTATCTCTCAGGGAAATAGCGCTACCAGTAATTTTGGCAGGCATCGGACTAGTATGGACCTTACCACCATGATTTATGATCTTAATCGGTGACATCCGCATTTTCAATGCACACGCCACAGTTATAAATCTCTGGTTTTGAGTTGAATGGATCAGATAAGATTAGATTGATATGCTTAATACAAAGCTTACCAAACGCAAACTACTCTAGGTAGAAGCATTCAGTAAAATGTGGTTTCGCGTTCGTGACCCGATCACAGCGCTATAATCACGGACAGATTCGATGATTGGGAAAGGCGCGATGTCGGTCGAGGATTAAAAACAGAGGCTTGCCTCAACTACCGTTAGCACCGGGAGATGCTTGTCAGCCATGACAGCCACAACTCGACCTGCATGGGAAATAGAAAGCACAAATCATGGCCAAGACAGCCAGTCAGTCAGTCAGCTCGCAATTGTCAGTGGTTTGCTGCATTTGTCTGTGATCTTGGAGCTATTGGAGAGAGCAGATGAAGGCCATTTTGGGGTTATTCTGTACGATTTCCCTCGGCTTGACCCAATTGCTGATCGTTTCCGTTTTCCACTCTATGAGTGTCGCAGCTCATGAAAACTCTGCTGGGGGTACCCGCCGATCTCGGGGCTAAGACGCATCATGCACCATCATCAAACGAACGTGACGATGCATTGTCGCACCCGTTTATCAGATGTGATTGATTAGATGCTCAAACGGTTCATTCCGTAGCGCGACGCCAAAATGACCAGCATTTGCTGGAGGGGGGTGCTAGATTTGTGCCTCGGATCAAGGAACAGGGATCTTTGGAGCTGTCTCTTTTGGAACATCGCCGGCTTGGGTGGTATTTGCACCATTTTTTATCTGATTGGAACGGAACCTGGTATATCGCTAGCCATTGAGCTTCCTCGGCTTCATCAGATAAACCCTGCCAACCGACAAACACGCCAGGTACATCGCGAAGTGCTGTTCATTACACATAAACAAGCGGTTAGGCAAGGTTGGGCATACAGCACAAACATTTCGCCATCTTCAGTCATTCGATCACCATGGCGCAACCCACGTTCAATCGGCAGCCACCGCCACAGACATATGGCCTCGTGTCATTCCCAGCAACACATGTTATGCTGGTTGTCTTCAGCCGGCCCAAAGCCCTCAATGCCATGACCAGCGATGCAGAGTATGAGCTCGAAGCTCTCTGGGACTGGTACGACAACGAGCCGTCGCTGCGCTGTGCCATAGTGACAGGCGCTGGGCGTGCGTTCTGCGCCGGAATGGACCTCAAGGAATGGAACCAGATCAACCAGCGCAAGAGGGATGGGATTCCCGAGAAGCGACCGATGGACCCGCCCACGACGGGTTTCGGCGGCCTCTCGCGAAGGAGCGGAAAGAAACCCATCATTGCTGCTGTTAACGGCTTGGCCATGGGAGGTGGCTTCGAGATGATCGCCAACCTTGACCTCATCGTCGCTGCAAAGAGCGCGACTTTTGCCCTCCCGGAAGCCAAGATCGGTGTCGTGGCTAATGCCGGCTCCCTGCCGAGATTAGCCAGGACGATTGGCCGCCCACGAGCCACTGAGATGGCCCTAACAGGACGAAGCATCAGTGCAGCAGAGGCGCGCGAGTTCGGCATACTCAACGCCATCACCGACGATGCGCCAGCCGACAGCGATGTGCTGGAGCGGCCGGTGGTGAGGAAGGCGCTCGAGTACGCCGCAGCAATTCTCAGAAATAGCCCGGACAGTGTTATTGTGTCTCGGGCGGGTATCCTTGCAGGCTGGGAGCATGGCAGCGCCGAAAATGCAGTGCGTGTGCACCGTCAGACGTGGGACGCTGTCATGGCCGATGGACACAACTTCCACGAGGGAGTGCAGGCCTTTGTGGAGAAGAGGGCTCCGAGATGGGTGGATAGCAAGCTATGATGCATGCTGTGAGGCATTTTCCCCTTTTGTGTCTTAACTCACTGTAATTATTATAGCACATATTTTATACATTTCTCATTAGAGTTAGTTATGGTGAGACCAAAGACCCTATGACATGTAGACAGCGTCGAAGAAGAATTTTGAATACCAGCTATTCATGGTGTGACGCCATGTTTTCTTCAGGTAAAGCTTGGGCGGAGGGATGACATCCTGGTTAATCAGATCAGATAATGGACTTATCAATCACCCCACCAGGCGCGCCAAAAAGAAAAGTTCGCCACGGGTCTTGTGCTCATTATTCGCGCTGTACCTCCGCCAGCATGTCAATTATGACCACTCCTCGTTAGCAGGAAACCCTGTTTTCTCTTGGGGTAAAATTGTTACATGGCGCGGTGGAGATGCCCCGGCAACAGCTGCAACTCCAGTGGACATGGCCAGTGTTGGAGAGCCATCGTACCGCCTGCGGACACGGCAGGTAAATCAGTCATCTACCCAAAGCTCTGGGAAGATCGTCCAACGTTCCTTATGCACTGGAACTCAGCATCATGCGAACATGTAACTTCGCCTGATCCAAAAACAGCCTCAATCAGAGACCTTCCGACAGACTCAATTTCCATGCCGAAGCCCACCATTTTGCCTCTTTCTCCCAGCTTCTGCACCCGCACTAACCTCGGGAAGCCAGGATGCTCATCGTTTCGCTAACCAGGATCCATCCCAGGCGGGGGCCTTTTGTTCTTTCTTCCATGGATTCACATGCTGTGGTTCAACTCATATTCACGTTAGCGTGCCGTGATCAGCAAATGGACCTCCGAAGCCCAGAATCGGACACCCCTCCGAAGTCGCCCAAGATGAAGCTTGGGACCCTGAAAGCGATTGTCCAAAGCACGCAGACCGAACGGAACCCCCCACACAGCTCTTGTACGAAATGCACGAGAGGAGATGAAAAAAGACCTCTGCCGATACGTAATGAAGTTCCTGCATGTCGCTTTTGTACCGCAATAAAATAGTGGAGGCGTTCATGTGAGTTGAGTCGACTTTTGCGACGGCTCGACGCAGATTAGCATCTGTATTCCCATACTCAAGCTCACGATATTTCCCTCTTCTTGGCCCACAGAGATTTGCTCGAGCCAACAAAGTTACCGTCTCTCTGATCATCAAACAGCAACAATATGGCAGACGTTCAGTCGCCTGCGTCACGGACAAAGGGTGTGCGGTATGACGTACCTGTCCTTCGCAAATCCCAAGATAGCTACGAGCTCGAGTTTCTGCTACTAGCATGGCCACTTCTTCTATATCGTCATAGCCATGGGAACCATGTTGAGTTTTCGTGGGGACTGAATGAGATCGGATCTGAGACGTGTCGCACCTTTACCCTCAACACATCGAAGCTGCAGTGGGACAGCAGCGATTCTGTCGCATCGGAGCTCAAGGTGTTCCGAAGCTACTTACAGCAACAATTACAGTCAGAAGAGCCCGTGAAGACAGAAAAATATCGGTTCTTCTTCAATGACGAAGCCGCGGCTAGCGATGTGTCCAGCCAAGTGACCGATGATGGCGATCTGTCCGTGAACTGGGTGAGAACATCGTATTTGTTCAAGCGTTCGTAGACTAATAAGATGCGCAATACAGGGAAACGTTCAAATACAGGCCACACTAGAAGACGATGTCCTTTTGCTCCGACCGACCTGGCGCCAACCACTGGGCGCAGAGTTTCTCGCCAACCACTTTGCACAAGCTTTCGTCGAAGTCCTCAACACAACCCTCACCGATGCGAACGCAACGCTTGGCTCCGTCCTACCGCTGGGCGAGCTCGATAAGTCAGTCATATGGAACTGGAATAAGGACCTCCCTCCGCCGGTGCCCATGTGTATCCACACCCCGATCGCTGAGCAGGTGAGATGGCGACCTGACGCGCCAGCTATTTGCTCATGGGATGGCGACCTTACTTATGCGGAGATGGATAAGTTTTCCACGCTACTTGCCCAACATCTTATTGATCTTGGTGTAAAGAATGGCGATATCGTGCCGCTCTGCTTCGAGAAGTCAAGGTGGACAACTGTGGGCGTCATGGGCATCATCAAGGCTGGCGCTGCTTTTTCGCTCATGGATCCTAGTCAGCCTATCCAGCGACGACAAGTTATGGCAGAACAAGTAAACGCGACGCATATCCTTACCTCGAGAGACCAGGCGAAATACGCATCTGAGATTGCGCCGGACGCGAAGCATGTTATTGTCGACACAGAGACAATCGAGTCTCTGGCCCAGACCATCGAAGACCCTCTCAGAAAGCTCCCCGATGTGCCACCTGAGTCTCTTCTCTACATCATATTCACCTCTGGAAGTACTGGTACGCCCAAGGGAGTCATGCTTTCTCACGAAACATATACCGCAAGCGCCCTTGCCCGAAGCACAGGAATCGGGTACTCGAGTACCTCGCGATCGCTCGACTTTACATCATACGCCTTCGACGTTAGTGTTGATAGCATTCTATGCACTCTTATCCGCGGTGGATGTCTCTGTATTCCCACCGATAACGACCGCGTGAATGACCTGAGCGGTGCGATTCGCCGTCTCAAAGTCAACATGGTCAATATCACACCCTCAGTCGCGCGTATCCTAGATCCCGATATTATACCCTCACTCAACAGCCTTGGAATCGGCGGCGAGTCCTGTTCCGCCGGCGATATTGCCATTTGGGGCCAACACACTCGAATCGTCGTTGGTTATGGTCCTGCTGAGTGCACAATTGGATGCACCGTCAATCCCAGCGCGGCAGGCAAGCCGTATGTCAGTATCGGTCCTGGTACTGGCGCATGTATTTGGCTTGTCGATCCTGAAGACCACAACAAGCTGGTCCCTGTGGGCGCTATCGGCGAATTGCTCGTGGAAGGTCCCATTGTTGGTCAAGGATACTTGGCTGATCCCGAAAAGACGAATGCGGCTTTTATCCACGACCCTGATTTCCTCCTCGCTGGTGCAGGTGGCATTCCCGGACGACGCGGCCGACTTTACAAGACGGGTGATTTGGTCAGATACGATCCCGATGGCGAAAAGGGTTTCGTCTTTGTCGGTCGCAAAGACACTCAGATCAAGCTTCGTGGTCAGCGTGTAGAACTGGGCGAGATTGAGCACCACATCAAGAACCTCCTCCCCTCAGGAGCAGAAGTCGTCGCCGAGATCATCGCACCGCGAAACCAGAACAAAGAGTCAATGCTCGTGGCTTTCGTCGCTGACCGTGAAGCCAAAGATGAAAGCGATGCACGCCAGATTGACTACCCACCTCGTCTGCGAGACGGACTTGAGACGTTAAACGAGAGGCTGTCCAAGGTTGTGCCTGTGTACATGGTCCCTACTACTTACATCACTCTTAACAAGATCCCGTATCTTGTTTCTGGCAAAACGGATCGCAAGTCTCTCCGCGCCCTCGGCGCAGAGATCTCAGCCAACCTCCAGGCTTCGGCAGCTGCAAATGAGGGCTCTGAGATTCGCGAGCCCGAGTCTGAAGCCGAGCTGTTTCTGCGGGACTCGTGGTGTCGCCTGCTCGGACTCGAGGCTAAACAGGTCAGCACTACGCATAACTTCTTCACATCAGGTGGAGACTCTGTTCTCGCGATGAAGCTCGTACCCGTCATCCGAGATTGGGGATACACGCTCTCGGTTGCCGACATCTTCAACTACCCTGTTCTTTCCGATATGGCCAAGTCTATGCAAAAGGGTGACAGCAGCAAGGGAATTGACATGCAGGTTCCCGAGTTTTCTCTGCTCAAGGATGGTATGGATCGGGACGCTTTGCGTGCTGAGGCCGCTGAACAGTCCGGCTGCGATGCCGGTGCGATCGAGGACATCTACCCTTGTGCGCCCATGCAGGAAATTCACATGGCTTTCTACACGCGATCGAAGGAGAACTATGTCGCGCAGAGAATCGCCGACATCCCCGCCTCAAGCTCTATTGACAAGCTCAAGTCTGCGTGGGAAGTGGTTTACAAGGAGAGCCCCATTCTCCGTACCCGCATTGTTGAGTTCAAGCAGCATGGTTTCATGCAAGTTGTGGTCAATGAGCGCCTTCAATGGAAAGAGTATTTCCGCTCCCTGGAGGAGTTTCTCCAAGAGGATAAGGAGGAGCCCATGTCGCCCGGTGCACATCTCTCCCGCTTCGCTATTGTCACCGACGTAGCCCGAGGAGAGAGATACTTTGTGTGGACAGCCCACCACGCCATTTACGATGGATGGTCTACGGATCTCATCGTCGAACATGCTCGGGCTGCGTACAAAGAAGAGGAAATTTCCCGACCAGCTCAATTCAAGCACTTCATTCGATACCTGGCTGAAGACTCAAGGGAGTCGTCCAAGGATTACTGGAAGACGCAACTCGCGGGCGCTACTGGGCCTCAATTCCCAACCCTCCCATCGCGCTCCTACATCCCCGACCCCAACGCCTTGACTGAGCGCTTCATTCAATTTGACAAGGCTGCAAAGTCAGACATCACGATTGCTACTGTTATTCGCGCAGCCTGGGCCCTGCTGGCGTCGCAGTACTCCATGAGCGACGACGTTGTCTTCGGAGAGACATTTATGGGACGTACCATTCCTCTTCCTGGAGCTGAACTCATCGAAGGTCCCATCCTAGCAACTGTTCCCGTCCGTATCCGACTCGATCGCACCACTACTGTACAAGAATTCCTCCGCGCCATTCAAGAGCAGAGCGTCGCTCGCGCCGCCCACGAGCATCTCGGCATCCAGCACATCCGACGACTCAGTGAAGACGCCCAGATTGCCTGTGAAGTTACTATGGGCCTTGTTGTCCAGCCCCAAGATCCCGAGCCTTCTGAGACAGAGAATGACGAGCTTCCGTCTTTCCGCGGTGGAGATGCTGCTCTTGAGGCCCTGCACTTCAATTCGTACCCTCTCATGTTGGCTGTGTCACTTCAGAAGACTGGCTTCCGTTTGTTGGCAAGTTTCTATTCGGAGCTCTTGAGCCACGTGCAGGTGCAGCGTGTCCTGTCGCAGTTCGAAGTTGCCATCAACCAACTTCGCGGCGATGTGTCTCGCTCAATGAGTGAGCTTACATGCCTTGGCGAAGAGGAGCTTGGCCAAATCTGGGAGGCTAACAAGCACGCTCCTGTCCCTCCTAAAGAGATTTCGAGGTTCTTGTCCAGTGGTGACAAGTACCCCGCCGCTCAGTGTGTTCCTTGGGTTATTCAACCCGGCAATGAGAGGCTTCTCATGCCTCTCGGAAGCATCGGAGAACTTCTGCTCGAAGGTCTGGCATCGGGCAATGATGCTGACGTTGTGGAAGCTCCAGAGTGGCTCAAGGAGGGCGCAATGGGTTACCCTGGTCGTCAAGGCAAGCTCTTCCGCACCGGAGATCTCGTCAAATATGCTGATGATATGAGCTTGGTGTTTGTTGGTCGCAAGGATGCCATGACAAGCGTTGACGGACGTGTTGTGGACCTCGATGCTACTAACAGTGAGCTCCAGCGCCTTCTTCCCGCCAACACCAAGGCTGTGAGCCAGCTGATCGTTCCCAAGGGCTCAAGCAGTCAGACTCCCGTGGTCGTCGCATTTGTTCAAGAGACGCCCGCCAAGGATACTAGACTTCTGAAGCTTGAAGTTGATTCCGGTGAGGATTCACTGCCGCTACCACAAGATGTGTCAATTGAGCTTGCCACTGCCATCATCGGCCTCAACAAGGCTATGGTCGAAACCCTCCCGCCCTACGCCACTCCCTCAATCTGCATTCCTCTGGCCAAGACTGCCGACATCAGCTCCCTTGACGACTTGGCTAAGCAGGTCACTTTGGCGTTAATTGTGGACCTCCGAAAGTCTCTCACATCTCTCAAGAAGATCATTGCCGACACAACAGTTCTGACCATAAAGGAACGTGTGCTTCGCGCCTCATGGTCCAAGTTCCTTGGCATTGAGGAAGAGAAGCTATCGCTGGATGACAACTTCTTCCGTCTTGGTGGTGACTCCATTGTGGCCATGCGCATGGTCTCGGCTCTGCGACAAGATGGATATCGTCTATCTGTTGCCAGCATCTTTCAGAACATGCAGCTACGTGGTATGGCTAACTCCCTGGTGGAGACCTCTACAGAGAGCAGTCATAATGTTAAGAAGTATGCTCCGTTCTCGCTTATTAACGTGAGCGATGTTGGCGATTTCTTAACTAGAGCTGTCGAGCCCCAATTGGTAGACTCGACCTGGCAGATCCAGGACGTTCTTCCCGCTACTGGGCCCCAAGAGGGCGATGTTAGACAATCGGTCTCTGCCCCAAGAAGCTCCATCCAGTACAACATGCTGTACCTGGACCAGTCAATCGACACTGCCCGTCTCATTGATAGCTTTCAGTATCTAGTATCGCAGCACGCCATTCTACGAACTGTGTTTGTTGAACATGAGAAACAAACCTTGCAAGTTGTGCTCAAGGACCTGAAGGTATCCGTCACTGAACAGAAGGTCGATGGTTCAATTGACGATGCTGCCAAGCAACTCGCTGAATCGGACGTCAACAACAGCACTGACCTCACTCTCGGCTCGTCCTTCATCCGCCTCTTCGTTCTCCGCGGTGAGAAGGAAAATGCATTCATGATCCGCATCTCTCACGCCCAGTACGATGGTGTTTCTCTGCCTGAACTCCTCCGCCAGCTCGAGCTCCGATACCGCGGCTCAGAGATCCCTTCATCAGAACCTTTCGAAACTTACATCCAGCATCTTTCCAGCACCAAGTCACAAAGTGTTGAGTTCTGGCGCAAGACTCTCCAAGGATCATCCCATACCGAGATTGCTCCTGCCGCTGAGTCTCAGAAGAAGACTGCCTTTATGACTAAGGATGTTGACATCTCGGGAGCCTCTCCTGACACGACACACGCGATGCTTCTTACTGCTGGTTGGGCTAAGGTTTTATCGCAGCACCTTAATGTGTCCGATGTCACGTTAGGTGGTATTGTTTCCGGTCGCGACGTCGATGTCCCAGGAGTTGACACCATCATGGGTCCTTGCTACCAGTACCAGCCAGTGCGCGTGAAGTTCGAGCCCAACTGGACAGCATCGCAACTTCTTGACTACATCCGCAGCCAATCCCTAGAGGGCAGCCAGCATGCTACTCTCGACTTCCAGGAAGTCCTCAAGAATTGCACAAACTGGCCCGCAGATACGCCTTTCTACGGCTCATTCACCAATCATCTCAACAAGGAGTTCTTCGACTCAATTCCGTTTGCTGGCACCAAGTGTCGTGTTGACTACTCAATTCCTCATCCTGAGCCCGCGACACCGCCTCGCATTGTATCGTTTGTGGAGGCTGGCAGGACTCAGATTGGTATTGAGGCTGATGAGGAGCGCCGAGAGTTCTGGGAGGCGAGATTGGAAGAGCTGGCTCAGGTCGTGGAAGGTTTCGTCAAGAACCCTGACGCTTTAGTATAGTTATTTTATGTCCGTGTGTATGGCCATTGATTCAGGAGCGATTTTATTAAAATAGAAGCTGAGATATAGATATATTTTTTGAGTTCTTATTGCTGTTGGTTGGGCTCGTGACTTGTAGAGGTGTATGCCGGGCCTTAGAGCCTGAAACGTGTCATTTATATCTACGTCTTCTTGGACGGCTGCAAAACTTGGCATATATACGATCCAGTTTATCATCTGAACCTAAGGTTAGCACAACCCATGCCGGCTTTGATCTTGAGTCTGATAGCTTGGTAGGCCAAGCGTTGCTGCGCCGCGAAGGATTCTGAAGGAAGTCCTATTTCCACAATTTCACGACCCTCAAGCCTCAACAATTCAAGAGCAGTGGTATTAGAACTTGGTAAGTTCATTGTTGGAGCATCCCTAAACAGTGAGTAGCCTCACGGATGAGCGGTAATTATGATTAGCGACCTGAAGACGCCTGTTCTGGGGTCGGTCTCTGGTGTCACATTCAAAAGCTGCAGGGGTCACGAAACAGAGATCTACCGGTTTGCTGGGAGAGAAATTTTATGATTGGTTCAGCAACCGCCCTCAAGATTAAGCCTGTGACTGCTGTGCGGGGAACTCAGCAGGATTTCTAAACAAATGCTTACCCGTCTCAGTCTTGATCTTAGCTCTCTCATCTGATGTACGCCCTCAAAGGTTGATGAGTTACTTTACAAAGACATCATCATCATGGCTACTAAGCTCATCTTCTTACTTGCACTTGTGACTCCAAGCATATCACAGACTGTCAGCATCTTTCAACAAATCCCTAGCACTGTCGATCAATGTGTGCGGCCATGCCTCTTCCGCCCGAATAATCCAAACGCCGACGTTGGCAATGTGCTGGAGTGCGTCACGCCCTACCGAGTGGACTGCTACTGCGCAACTGCCAAGGCCAAAGTGGTCAGTGAACATATTGATAGTTGCGCCCAGGCGAGTTGCTCCAGGGGAGATGAGACTCAAGATGCCGAGACCATGAGGTCCTACTATGCCTCGTATTGCATGAAGAATGGGTACACGGCAGACGCTATGGAGGAGTGGTACACCAACACCGATGTAGATGCCACAGGACCTGCCACAGGATCTGCTACAGGAGCTGCCCGCGATTTCTGGGGATGGGCTTCAACGACCAAAACAAGAGGGGAACTTTTCTCTGATAAAAGTGCAACGGCCACTGCAGCGAGTGACGATAGCAGTGCCTCGTCGGCAAGCTTTTCGCTGCCTTTATTAGGACTCCCTCTATGGGTGGTCTTGTTTCAAGGATTGGGGCGATGGCCGTTACGGTAGCGATAGCAACCTCCGAGTAACTATATCGAATATCCGTTGTATGAAAAGAGATTTTCCGGATATAGATGATACATTCTTCCATGTAAGTCATATGATTTGTCACACGTCATGAGATTCACTTGACTTGGGACAGTCCGTGTCTACCGATCATCTTATAACAGTTTATAGTAGCTTAAAAATAACTATTTAGCGGCTTGCATAACCCCAGGTGATTTATACACGACAAACATTAATAGTGAGAAACTCAGTGACTCTGACTGTTTTCGAACCAGTGTACGTGATAGGGAATGTCTAATATGCTTCCTTGCCTTTCTTCCTATTGCACCCTATATCTCTAGGTCCCTCAATGGGTATGTCTGATTTGATGCGTCTGAGAACAACTCTCCGATATCGTCGTGGAACTGTGCATGTACACGACGAGTCAGAGACGTCATAATGCTCCTGCTCAGTAGTTCCGGTGTCTTTTCCTTGTGCTTCCAATTGTGGCTGACAAATACACCCTGGCATTCGCATTGACCGTTGACCGAAAACTCATTGCCATTGGCTTGATTGCACGGTATGTTCTTGATATCATGTGTTCTGTTGAACTCATAACGAATGTAGTACGAAAAGGCGCTCTGTTCATGCGCCCACTTGAAATTCCAGTGTTCACATCCTAGAATACTCCTCGGACAATCTTCCCATCTCTGGAACATATCTTGGGTACGTTGGCCAGCCAGGGCGATGGCGAAGCCAGTGTTGAGGATGAGATTCCCTTGCGGATCATAGTCTCCTTCCCAGTCGAGATCATAAGCCATTGCCACCAAGGTTTTTGGAGTTATATCCCATAGGTTCATGAGCCATTCTATAGGCAGGTCAAGGTGAGTGAAGACTGCGTCTGAGTCTAGCGAAACGACGAAATCATGTGTTTTGAGAGCCTCCTTGATTATTGCGGGCTTAACCCAAGTGCCATGACGATCGGAGTAGTCAGCGGCGTGGACCAAGCGATAATCGTAACCATGGATCATAGCTCAAATATGTTAGCCAAATGCTGGAGCTGGAAACTAATGTTCATACCGTATATGTAGTGGTTCAGGTGACCCGCAGTCCGTCCAGGAAGCGATGGGAAATGTAGAGGACATTCATGCAGCATTGTGTTCTCCTCTTCCTCGTTGAGACGTGTGTCTATGTCGACAATTACGACTCTTTCCCCAAGCGGCTTCTTCCATCGTACCTGGTCGGTTGGTACTTCGAAACGTTCTCCTTTGTCGGTGACAAACACCTTCTCCGTTATGGGATGCACTAGAGGCTTCCATAGATCTGCCAGTAACTTGGGTAAATTTTCGTCTGTGGTCTTGTTCCTGTTGTCTATGGGCTCTGTCCGAAGCTTTTTATGGCAAGTAGTACTAATGATGTCCGTAGCGTGAGGTCTTGGCAGTGAATTTCTGCACAAAGCTGTAATTAGTACCACTTTCTGACGAATGGATTCGGGCTAGGAGATAAACCTACTGTGGGAAAGGTGATGCGGAGAGCATATAGAGAAGGGCAAGGAAGGTAAAGAGAATGCATATGGACCATGTCCATATTGCGCGTCTGGACATCTGCAAGAGTCTCTTTCCGACCCGAGTATCAATACATTTGGAATACATGGCCTATGATGATGCGAGATTGGGGAGAAATAAGATATCAGAAAAGTAAAAGAGAGGGATAAAATTAGCAGACTGGAAAGAGAGTAGTCAACCAGAAAGCAACTTGTATTGGACGATCTCCACAAGGATATGACGTGTCGTTCCTTGAAGGAATACAAGTGGAGAGAAAATTGGCTGTTAGTAAGGTCAATACGAAATTCACTACGTACTCTGTAATTTCGGATTGTTTTTGCATTGCGTTCTAGATTTTGTTATTGCTCGAGGAAGCCAGGGTCGTTACTGGGCTCAGACTGTAAAAACGATCAACGACCAATGACGAACGGTTACAGATGTGGCATTTCGAAACTCACATGCTCGGCCATTGCCGGGTTTGCCTTTCCAAGGAAGTTTGTTCGTCTCATTTCGGTATAGTGTTGCTAGCATTGCGCGTTTGTGTCGTGGCTTTGTTGTGCTTTGGGGCTTAGACATCTACCAAATGACTAAATAAGGAACTCGCCGGGCTGTGGAGGATTCCACGTGGGACAGAGCTGAGCCTTGTTTTAAGTAACGGGACCAGTCTCGCAAAACAGTTAATACTTAAATTTGAGACACAAACCCTAATTAGATATTGTCAGTTTTTTCTCAAGGTGGAAGGGCTAGATCAAGCATGGATATTCACATTATGGTATCGTTATCTACATTTGCAAACAGAAAAAGAATTCTTCATTAAAAATCCCATCTTCAAACTGACATGTAGGACTTGTCATCTACGCGAGTCGGTTGTCCACCCCATAAATGGTCCGGGGTTTGATGCTTTACCGGACCCTTCAATCCGGATCACGTCACTTGCTACTGCACCTGCGATGGTATACTTCATCAGGGGGTTAACATAGAAACACGATAAAAACTAGAAAACTGAAGAGTCTAGAATTAAAATAGATGCCTATCTATTGAGCCTACTTGCGGCATAGCCGGCCAGTCTGCTTCGTAACATAAGCCGGCTGGTCGGTGATGTACCAATCCTCACTACCAACAGCGGTAGGTGCGTAGAAGACCCCAAAGGGATCAATCTTTTGCTTCAACTGGTAAAGCTTGGCATAATTAGATCCAAAGTAAGATTGACCAAACTCGGGATCCATAACATCGCCTTCGTTACCATAACCACCGCCACCTGGAGTGACAGCCTTGAGACGCTCCATGATGTCAAATGTGATTTTATTGTTGACTTCTGCGATCTTTTCCTCGCTGTCTTTGACATCCCAGTTCAGAGCGGTAATGACAAACATGACAGCGTCACGCCAAGCAGGATTAGCAGAGTTGGGAGAAGTATCCTTCCGCTGCTCGGCGTTCATATTGTAAAGGACCAAAACACCATCCTCAGCAAGAATACTCTTCAAGGTGTCAATGGTCTTGTCCAGAAGCTTGGGGTCATCCCAGTTCTTGCGAGGGATGAGGCGAGAACCAGAGCGGCCGTTGTAGTTACCGACATTCTCGGCAGGGAAATGTTTCTTCCAAGCAGGATAGAACGAATCATGTTGAAAGAACTCAGGCTTTGGGTCAACGCCCAGTTTCTTCCACTCATCTAGTAAAGGCTGGACGATCTCCTTGAACTCGGCGATGGAAATGTTGGGGATCATCCAAGGGTTCATAGTCCAAAGGTAGCTACCATTGCCAGCAGGGAAGACGAAGCCGTAGCCGTAGCTCTTCTTATCAGAGTACTCGGGGAAGCGACGCCAGTAGGCTTCAAGAGCCTTGAAGAGAGCAGACTCGGAAATACCGACGTCCTTAGTGTTGACACTCCATGTCATTCCAGCGAAGGACATCTTGGGATAAACCCGGACAGTCATGGAGACAACGACCCCCCATGTTGCAGCACCACCACCACGGATGGCCCAGAAGAGGTCAGTGTTTTGCTTCTCATCAGCAGTGACGAATCTTCCATCAGGTGTGACGATGTCCGCACTCAGAAGCTGGTCAGCAGCAAGACCAACCGTGGGGCTCAGAGGGGAGTGTCCACCACCGGGGAGATATCCGCCCGTGACACCAACATCCTATCAGAACTATTAGTACAAGACTACGATGAAAGTCTAAAGGTAACTCACTCGACACTCTCCACCAACAGCAGTGTAGCCCTCACGGTCAGCAGCCTCATAAAGATCCCTGACTTGAACACCGGCACCCAGTTTGAAGGCAGGACCAGTATAGCTGCTGGCGCCACGATAGTTTTTGGTGAACTTGATGTCCTTCAGGTGGTGTGTCCAGATGCTGAGGGTGCCAGCACCGGTGCTCTTACCAAGAAAGTCGTGGCCAGTATTGTGCACGACCAAACGAAGGTTCAAGTTACGAGCAAAATTGACGGCAAGCTGGATCTGGGCAACATTGGTGGCCTTGATTGAGTAGAGAGGGAAACCGCCGATAGTACACTTGGAACCAGAGGCAGCATTCGACGGCTCGCAGGTAGCACCCTCAAAGAGGGGTGACATAACAGAAGTGGGATCATCAATGCTTGGTCAAGTTAGTAAGCGATACAGTGGGGGGGCAGATGTCTCAGGTGGAAGCTCACTGTGTTGTAGAGTTGTGCCAGTTATCCGAAAGGAATTTACATTTCTCTTCATCGTAATGCTTTCCCTTGTAGCAAGCAGAGCCGAGGGGAACAGTATCAATGAGGGCACCCCCAGTGAGTAGATCAAGGATTTTCCAGATGAACTCCCCAGGGAAGGCTTTGTCACCAGGGAAGACCTTGCACTTGGAGTTGACAGCGGTAGATCGTTTCTTGGCAACCTTCGTATCAGCAAAGTAGAAGAGGTCAACCTCACTCAGGTTCAAGTCAGTAAGGTTGGATAGCACAGCATCAGTCAGCTGAGGAGTGACATCGACAAAGGAGTTCTTTGACGACGCACTGACTGGCTTGGACCAAGCGGGGGCAACATTGTTCTCGTCGGCCGCTACCCCACGTTACAGATTAGCGATATGCCAACAAAAGAAAGCAAAACTGCATGATCTGCAGGTGGTGCTACTTACGAACCGGCTTGCCATCGACGTCGATCGTCTGACCAAGGGCAAGAGGGACAAGTGCGGCAAGGAGCCACGACAGAGAGCCTTGCATCTTTGTTTCCAGTGCGTTTGAGGAGGGAACAGATAGCTTGGCAAAGAGTGAGGAGGATGAGGGAAGAAGGAGGGGGAGAGATCAACCCAAGCCACATGGTTTTTGATGTGCCTATATATCTAACACTAGTCCTAACTCCTATCAACCCTTACTCTGCGTTCTATATCCTGCATCTTCTGTTGGCTCAACGGCTGTCAGTACGCATTAGGTAGTAATTACCTTCATGTTAGGGACATGGGCCGATAGCGTTCCATGCCCAAATCGATGTTGGTTGACGGTGGTTACGGTGGGTCAGCAAAGGCTACCATCCAACATGCCTGTATTCATTGGAGCTGCAGAACCCCGATGTATTCTACAGTGAGCATCCGGGCGTACCGCTATAACGTGTCATATATCATCCCAGATGTTGTACTGTATGATGAATGGTACTTCGTCTACTCAGTAAACCTGGAGTTATGATATAGAATGAGGTTACTTCCGAGATAAATAAGGTGATGCAAATATAGTACTTGATGCATCCCAGATCGGTTCATTATCGTAGCCCTTGTATGATACTGTAGAGAGTACGCGGTTTCTGTCCGACTGGTGCTATTTCTTCCCAGTGGCGGGAATCCCGGGAGATCCTCCGATCAAGGGTTGATCCATATGAGGAAATGATATTCTGCAGCCCCTCAGCCCGCGACTTCTGGAACGCCTTCTTAGAGGTTCGCGTAAGAGAGTTTGACGAAGCCGGTTGCCAACGGGTTGGAACGATTTCCACACTTTGTAAATCGGAGATGGATGGGAAACCAACGCGGCGAAATTACGCTACCTGGGAATCATCGGCCGACAAAGTTCATGATCCTCGAGGGTCGAATCCAAGCAAGAACTTTGAGTTTGGGCAGCGGTCTGTCAAGGGTTCATCAAGGTGCAATTGATTGGAGATGATGTGTTGGTAAGATATGAGAACAGTCTGGATGAAGGCAAGATCGTCCGTTGCTTGTCTAGCTGAGACAGCCGAAGGATCAACTATAAATTCTCGATTGTGCGGGCATCCCGTCCAGGATCCGGGGTAGTGTGAGCATGCTGCAGGGGTTAATATGTAGCAGTGATGTTGTAGATTCTGCAAGCATGGGTCAGGTTCTAAATGTCGTTAGTGTTTCTAATAATGAGGTTCTCATATCTTTTCTCCTATGCGATGATATTTCAGACTTTGCTCCTAGCGGCGAAATGCGTCGAGCTGACTACTAAATTGTTCAGTGTTGGTTGTGTTGGTCAATAAGCCAGGGAACCTCGCTTGTCAGCCGTCAACCCCTTGGGCGTGCATGATATCTTACGTACACAGACGACAAGCATCGCTGGTTCGCCGAATCGTTGAAGATTGATGGAGGATTTAGCCAGAAAATCGCGCGAGTGCCGATCTCCACCTTTGATGGAAGGGTATGATCATCTAGCTTAAACTTAAACATAAACGACCTTGTAGAGTCGTCTTATCTCCAATCAGCACAACATCATCACACCCTCAATTAGAAGACCCTACAACGTCTCTGGTATCTAGAATGCTGAAAAGAGAAGACACCGCTAACGAAGAAAAGCCAATGTCTTGCCCTGAAAGCCAAGGTCTGACAGGTTTCAGCCACCAACACAGGCTTGGACACACACTCGTTGGGCCGAAATAACAACGCCCTATCATTTCCAATTTTGGATCCTTCGACAGCCAACATGCATAAGAGTAGGCACGACCAAGGAGGATTTTTCGCGGGAAGAGAAAACTCTATTAAGCGGCGCAGAAGCTTGTCTAGCGTTTGCAGTCCAGTTGCATGCCGGATGTGTGACACACAAGTAGGTGAATCACCGGTAGTTCACACATATATGCATAATTCTGTAGTATACAGCACGCTGGAGTGTCTAAATGCCGAACATCACTTTCCCTGTTCGTCATAGTGCATGCTGCCTGGCAATCTCACGAACCTGGAACCCGCTTGCTATACTGTATAGACAAACATGGTGGTTCAGCTGTTGACCACGGACCATCTTGCCATGGGTGTTGGGCAAATGTCCTGTACATTTGCAATCGAAAACTGGTTGACCAACAGTCTCCCGGCTCTGCAACCGCTCCTTCATCCACGATGGAGAAGCTCAATGATGGGTCCCCTGAGAACCATTATACATAAATCTGACGCAGCCCCGTTGTTACATCCAAGGGAATTACTGGCCGGTCTCTTTTCCCCCAGATACTGTGACGGTGCGGCAGCGACTACTTTGCTCCACTGAGACGATCAGCGCTTCTCGTCCAGATCAGCGGTAACATCGGGTCCGCACCTGTGCTCTTGGTGCCAACTTAGATCCCGAGGCACAAGCTCAACGTTGAATCTTCTAGCAAAGACTCGTTTCTATGTTGACCTGGCTTTCTTGATGGCTTCGTTACATGTTTACCCCCGAACGGGACCTCCGCCCTATCCGAATCCGACCACGCTACCCACGACGCCCCTTCAAGAAAAGGGCCTTGCAGCCCTCTTCATTTTCCCAGTTTTATCGATAATTATTGTGTCTATGCGAATGTATAGTCGCGTGACCTCACGGACAATCGGCCTTGGTAAGTGCCTTCCTCTATACCAGAGGCATTAGCTAACTTGGCAGATGACTACCTGATTCTAGGTGCTCTTGTGAGTCAAGCACTTCCAAGTTCTCTCCAATTTGACTAACATCAATAGCTCTTTGCATTGTTAATGATTGGACCCCTCTACATGTGTAAGTTATCACGACACTCCCCCGACTCCCCCAAGATACGTTGAAGCTCATTTTTATAGTCATGAAGCTCAACTATTGGGGATTTAGACAGTACGACGTACCCAAGGACCTCGACCTCGCCGCTGGATTTTGGTGGAACTTCCTCGTGCAAATGTTTTACAACCCAGTCCTAGCCCTCGTCAAAGCGTCTATTCTTGTCTTCCTTCTTCGATTGGGTGGCCACAAGACAAACATACGATACGCTATCCACGGACTCAACATATTTAATGCTTTGCACGCCGTCGCCATCTTTTTCACGGCGCTTTTCCAATGCTGGCCGATTGAAGCGAATTGGGATTTCCCGCTACGAGAGGAGCCAGGAGTAAAATGTGTCAGTAACTGGTTCCACGTTATTGCATCATGTATCACTATCGTAACGGACTTCTTGGTCGTTGCACTCCCCTTCTGGATCTTCTTGGGCTTGACCATGCGATGGCCAACCAAGGTTGCTGTGCTGAGTGTGTTTGTCCTGGGTAGTGTGTAAGTATTATCCGCATTGCCATGCCCCATACTGATGCCTGTAGTGTTGGAATTATCGGCATCATCCGTGTTATATCGATCCACCATCAGCTCGTCGAGGGACCGAACCCTGGAGAAGATACGTTTTATACCGTCCTTCCCGTCTGGGGTGCCGTCGAAACGAATATTGCTATCATCTGCGCGTCAGTGCCAGCCCTGCGACCACTCTTCCGAAGATGGTTCCCCGCACTCTTTGGAGGCAGCTCTGGAGTAACGTCGGAGACACCCTATGGCGACCGGTATGGAAACAGATATGGAAACAGCACTCGTGGAACCAATGGAATGAGGTCGCATAACCACGATGATATCCGGATGAAAGACCTCCGAGTATCACGGAACCAGCATACCGAGATTCGAAGCGTTTCACCTACTGGTTCTGAGGAGGAGATCATGACGTATAACGGGATTATGCGAACGACTAACATTAACGTTGCTTATGAGAATGCTGGTTCAGAGTCGAGGACTTCGAGTGAGGTGCGATTTGAGAGCAAAACCTCAGAGGTTAGGTCTGGAGTTTGATGGCGGCTATTCTTGGGAAGGAGACTATCTATCCTGTACATTAGTGACATGATACATAACTATTAGTGGGGAATAGTTTGCATTCATAATCCTGTATGAGTAATTGGTGATGGAGAGAGGAACGTATCGAACTGGTAGTAGAACTGTAGCCTGAACTGGGCAATATTTGGAGAAATTACGACTCTGCCGGGCTAGGCAATATGTTATCGTTTTTGCAAATGTGAGACATCAACAACAAAAGTCGATATGGCTCAGTTGGTTAGAGCGTTGGTCTCATAACAAATCGTTGTGATTGGGTCTTAGACCCGAGTGATCCAAAGGTCGAGAGTTCGAGCCTCTCTATTGACACATCTTTTGGCCGGTTGGTCAACCTGTTTTTTTTTAACAATGTTGCAACAGACGATTTACAGTAAAAAGACTTGTGTTTGCTATGCGGTGTCAATTAGTCACAGCAACTGTCGCGCGTGAATATAGACAAGTTATACCAAGTACAGTGGATCATATTGTATGGTGCTCTCCCCTCGTGGTTCTTGAACATCGTATGTCATCTGTTCTAACGCATGCATTCTAATTATCTGAACATGGGCTTCAATCCTCACATCACTACACATCCGCCACTATTTGGGTCATCTCCACAACATCCGCAGCAATCGCAATCGCCATCGTCGCAGCAGCAGTTGCAATCGCAGCCACTGCAACAGCCGCCACAGTCACAGTCGTCGTTGGTGCCGCCATTATTATCGTTCGAGTAGTCTTGAGCAGGCGATTGAGTGTATTGATCGTCCTGGTACTGGTTGTCATTGTCACCATCATTGCCGTACTGATCGTTGTAACTTGTATCGTCCACGTATCTGTCGTCTTCCTCATAACGGTTGCCATCGTCCGAAGAGCTCTGGTGACCAGGATCATCGTATGCGTAGTTATTGTTCTCGGAGTAGTTCTGCTCGTAGTTTTCATAGCTGTTGTTCTCCTCGTTAACGACGTAGTTTGAGCTGTTCATTTCGTTGTGGATATACACGGCACCGCCCGCTAGTGCTGCTCCGGCTACAGCACCTCCCGCAGCGTACTTCAAGTTTGATGAACTACCGCCAGTCTTATGACCTTGTAGATATCCCTGATTATAGCCTTGGTGCTGCCCCGAGGCATGACCTTGTGCGTAACCTTGCCTTTGCCCGGAGATATGACCACGATTATAGCCCTGAGTCTGGCCGGATGCATGGCCCATCTTATAGC
The DNA here is from genome assembly GCA_013396295.1 of Fusarium heterosporum. Taxonomy (NCBI): domain Eukaryota; kingdom Fungi; phylum Ascomycota; class Sordariomycetes; order Hypocreales; family Nectriaceae; genus Fusarium; species Fusarium heterosporum. Next base: position 58,534 of record JAAGWQ010000180.1, on the reverse strand, counting down.
CCTGGCGATTGCCCACTTGCTGACCATGCTGATTTCCTGCTTTGTATCCCCTGGTTTGACCAGCTTTAAGGCCTTGGGATTGACCAGACTTTTGGCCTTGAGCAAATGCTGCTTGCTGAACCCGCCCCATTTCAGCCATCTGCATTCCATTATTTGGCGCGGGCTGTCTCCCGACAACACGGTGACCAGCGACTGTCTTCGGGGCAGTGACGGGTTGGTATCCCGGCGGCTTTTGAGCTGGCCGTTGACCTGTTCGTCCAACTGGAGCATGATGTGCGCCATGAGCTGGGCGCGGATGGCCAGCGGGTCTCTTTGGCGGACGACTGTTGGCCAAACGATATTAGTGTTTGGATATTTAGGTTACAGAAAGGAATAGTGTTTGCAGGGGTAATAAAAATCGCTTGGCAAGGGGACACTCACTTAGCCATCTTCAAGAAGAGATACCCCTTTGTAGTAAACTGTTGAAAAGCTCCTAGTCGAGACAGATGATTTATATCGGTAAAGACAGGCGATAGAAAGAGAGAAAGAGAAACAACTCGATGGCCCGTACACTGCAGTAGAGCAGATACTTAAGACTGCCGAGTTTGGAGGTGACATCTGAGGCGGTAGAGATATTTCGCTCGAAAGATAATCTTTTTGACGCTGAAACGAATGTTACGCTGACAGGTAAGCGCCCAAGGTAGTAAGAATAAACACATCTATATGTAGTGTGAATTGAAGGTAACAAGAACGACTGCTACACGCATAATATTTGACGTTAAAATAGCCCCCAAATACATGTGTAATGTGAATTTCAGCTTCTTTACTTTCGGTGAGACACCCATACCAATAACCAATGTAAACCTTGACTGCCCTGCAGGGTTTTGTTGCTGTGGCTTGAAGATTGTTATGAACCCGACCAGAATAGGACTCAGCTCCGGTTTGAGGCTCCAGTCTTGTCAGCAAATGTACAGGCGGAGGCACTGGAGGCTCTAATCCTTTGCTAACCGCCAGCCTGATTTCTTACACGTCCGGAGATAAAAGGTCACTCATCACATTATCTTGCCACTTATGTACAAGATCAGGAGCGTATCCGAGCTTTTGGCCCCCAAGAACTCGCATAGTCTGACCACATAAATGGGAATCGGCCGCTTTAGAAGGACTGAATGGCAAGTTTTTTTTTTTTGAATGGAGGTCTACGAAGGGGAAGCAGCTGATATCCTGAACCGCAGGTGTACCACAGACAGATGGCGCCCAGGTACGAATTTTAGTCTCAAGACTCTTTTATTTGTCGGATAAGTAATTTCTTGGTCCTAGGACACAAGGCTTTTATTATGAAAGAAATCGTGTTTATTAAGATTAACGATCCAGCCGAAAGCATTCGTGTTGTTCCATAGAACCCCAAGAGATACCATCTTCCATATGCCCAATATATGTATCCCTGGATACCGGTTACCTATGCAGGAACATCAGGGATGCCCGGGTACTTCACCCGTCACCACTCAACGCTCAATCCCTACTTAAGCTTGAGTTTTACCTATTCCAGCACATACGACCATACCTATCAGAGAACTCGGGATCCCGTCCGCTCTCCCATAGATAAGCTGGTAAGGGGCGGATTAGTAGTTGGGTCGGTGACGACCAGCGAATCCCCGCTGTTGTATGTTTTGCTTTTTGGACTTGTGAAAGCTTAGGCTGAGGGTGCGGTTTCATAGTTGAGAAAAGGATCAGGTTTTCAGAGGATGCTGGATTTTTATCATGATTGATGTAAGCTACTTCGAGATTCTCCTTTCATTTTCCCTGATATCTATCACACTACCGGAAGGTCATGAAAAGTCCTCGAAATACCAAGCGAGAGGATCCATCCGAAGTGAGGTCCGTACAATCTAGTAGAAAACCTAGAACCTCCAAACCTAGACTCCCAGACCTGATAGATCTGCTCTGTGCGTGTCTAGTCTAATCATCGCAGCTGAGAGTTGGTCCAACCTTTAATGAGTCGCTGCCAGGGGTTGAAGTCTCTTGCCAACATGCCCCTCCCAGACACTGATAACCAACCAAAACTCTTCAATCCATTTACTTAAACCACCAACCCTGCAGCCTTGGAAAATAGAATAGGCTAATTCGGGGCAGCATAAGCACTAGCCACTTGAAACTCTGCAGGACATGGAATATAACTCACCCTCAAGTTCGGAACAACGATATAATCTGAGCTTCAAGTACCTGGCAATCGAGTTTTCCTTCCTCAGATCCAAGTTGAAAATGGGTATCTACAGAAATGGCCATATCCCCCGTTAATGGTTCCAAGCTAACATGTATCCAGTATCACTATATACCTCACTGGACGTTTCGGATCCTTTGATACGACTGTTGATACTCCAACCTGGAGAGCTCGGTGACAGGATCGAAGGCAACATTTTAGTTGTCAATCTGGATGATCGCCCGAGTTACGAAGCACTCTCGTATGTGTGGGGCGATAGCACACTGGAACTGACTGTAACAGTTGCAGGTCAGCCTGTAGCGGTCACGGATAACTTGCACGCCGCCCTGCGTCATGTGAGATATACAGACCGAGAACGGGTTCTTTGGGTCGATGCGTTATGTATTCACCAGCATGATGTCAAGGAGAAAACACGCCAAGTCGGCATGATGGGAAGGATCTACAAAGATAGCCAGCAATGTATCGTCTGGCTGGGTGAAACCTCGATAAACGAAACGCTTGGATTCACAACCGAGGATGTTCGCGCCGCTTTCGACATGATAAGTCTCATAGCTGAGGGGGACCTAGAAGGAGGTCTCCCAGTAAACCTGAGTACTGGCACCGCTCGCAAAGCCGCCACTAGTGCCCTTAGTGGCATGATGTTACGGAAAAACAAGTGGTGGCTCAGAATATGGACCATTCAAGAAGCTGTCCTCACTGGACAAAAGACTATCGTGTGGGGTACCGCCTCCATTTCCTGGGCCAAGTGCGTTGAGGCTGCCAAAGAGCTGGCAGGACCATGGGAGCAGGGCCACAAGGTCGTTGATCTCCTGTCCCCTGAGCTCTTTTCCTGGGATGTCAACGAATTCGTCACACCGTTCATTAGTCTTGAATTCACAAAAGAAGATGCATTGCCTTTGTTCACAGCACATCGATGGCGCTATCGGGAAGCAACGGATCCCAGGGACAAGGTATATGGCTTGGTAGGCCTGGTCAATCAAGCACATATCCCCAGCATCAATTGCGACTACGCACTTTCGACTGCTACCGTCTTTACCAAATTCACCCTGGATATGCTCCGCTCAGAACGATCATTGTCACCATTACTAGGTTGGAGGGGTGAGCCACATGCAACTCCAGGTCTACCAACATGGGTTCTCGATATGGTGCGCCCTTCACCTTTGGTCAATTGGGGCTGTAAATTCTGGGAACATTATGATCGCTACCGCTTCTTCGGTACCGATGGCTCCTCGGAACTTGTGCTGGACACGCTCTGTAATGAATCTGTTCTGTGCCTCAAAGGCATTATAGTCGACACCGTGTGTCTAGTTGACAAAGGAATCGCCGTCGACGAAAGAGTCATACTGCCCAACGAGGATTTCGTACGGGTAATAGAGCGGCGGCAAAAAATTCTCAAAGAATTCATCGACGCTTCTCCAGAAACCTTGGTAACTGACAACGATTGGAAAAATGCTTTTTGGAGAACCATGATCGGAGATGCTCTCACATATGACGAGCGCGTCACGAGAAGGGCTGTATCCGAAGATGCAAGTCTATTTGACCAATTCTTGAACAGCTATGAATGGAACGATGCTGCTGAATCCTTGAGATCGATGGTTTTGAATCAGTCTTTCTTCATCACAAAGTCGGGATACCTTGGAATAGGACCACCGCATATTCGCGATGGGGATGTTGTGAGTGTGTTGCTGGGTAGCCGAGTGCCTTTCATTTTACGACCAGCTCAAGGGGATATGACAAAGATCGGTGGCCGTAATGGATTCTCTTTCATTGGAGACTCGTATGTTCATGGCATAATGGACGGCGAACTGTTCCCTTCATCGGAAGACAAGATACGGGATGTTCTTTTGTTTTAAATAGTTTCGTATATATTTGCAGGCCTTGTCCGTGCGCATTATAAGAACGGCACATGCATGCAAAGCGATTATATGTTCCTTGGCCTCACATGTGCACCAATCTTTCACGGCCGTGATCTAATCTAGGGATATGTGCGAATTGCCGCACTTTCTAATAGTAAGAGGTCGTTTTGAAAAGTGTAAGCGGTCAAACTCAAAAGATCATCCTAGCTTCTCAGTTGTTCAACCTTACATGCATTAGCTTGTTCACCCTGTGATATGAGATGGGTACTTCAGAGTATCAAATGTTAGACATAAAGAAACATCGAATAAGGTTATTTGATCAACAGGGGATCCTGTCTAGTGGCCCCGGGCCCGTAGCTCCAGCCGGAATCTCCTGGCTAGTCAAGCTGAAGTGGAGAAATGCTTGATCGTGGATGATCAAGGTGATCAAATGCTCCAATAACAAAGATGCGTGGGGCGATGAAATGTGTCTGCACTGACTTGCAATACCACCCAAGATCGACACTTTCACTCTGATCCGCATACAGCCAACTTTTTGCTCAACGGAAATCAAGAACGAACCATGGATTCCGAGGCTCATCCCTTGGGGTATATGGCACCAAGGCTTGATAGTAACGACAAGGAGTATAGTGGCCCTTAACATCATTGAGGTAGTCCATGACAACAACAATAGTCGAGGGAGGTATGGATCATGACCTGAGCAAGGGCCTCTCCCTGCCCATGCTCATGATATCCGTGACCCCCAGGCACGATCGAAATGGATATGTTCCGACAGATCTTAATTTTCAATGAAGGCTGGATCCCAATGACCTTATTATAGAAGCATAGTCGATAATAATTGTAATAAAGGATTCTCGTAGTGTCAGCGATTTGGCTATGCATCTACCACGGAGAACAGGCAACACCCTATAGGATGCCAGAACGAAGCCGCAAGTTTGAGGCCTTTGCGATCTGTTTCGGAACTGTGTTTCTTGATGATAGCTAGGAGACATGATATACTTAGCAGCTACGGAGTAGGCGGGGATCCTCATGCATGGATAACACAACCTGACATTGGTGTTTCCGTGGTATATCAGTTGGTAATAGGGATATGTCAGACAAGATAGCTCCATCGGAGATGCCAGTTTGGTTTTGATATCAGAGATATGTTAAGGGTTCGAGACTTGACGCTATACAGATTTACTACCTTGACGTCGCAACGTGCCGACACCGCAACTTTGCTTTTTCCTCGTCAAAACTCGGATTGTCTCAATGCAGGCTGGCGTGTCAATGATCTGACTCTGAACCTTCACATGCACATGACAGCCAATCAGTTGCGCGCCAATCGCAGGTCCTCTTAATTAACTTTGGCTCAAGAAATTGCTGAGTTTATTGTTGAGATGGGGTTCATTGTAGCGCAAGTTATTGCCATTGTCTCAGTTGTGTCTCTAACCGAAAGCTCCAGCTATTGCCCATAGGCGTTGGCACGGCACGGCAATGCACTAGACTGCAGTTATACTGCTGCCTACAGAACGGTACCTGACCGCTGTTTCAACTCTCAGGGACCTCAGCTTACCCCTGCTTCTTCAGCTCAACGCCATGCATGCCCGTGGTCATGGGACCTATGGCGTTGAGAGCCGCGACCATGAGGCTGACATGGATAACATGATCACATGGACAAGATGCAATTTCTTTACCCCAACCCCAACCCCACGATGCTAAGGTGAAGGTGGCCTGAGCATGAACTTGAACCTGAACGCAGGGAGGGGAAGGAGCTTAGGTAGGTAGGTACTGAAGTATCCACTGTAGCTTTGGCTGTTAGCCCCGATAAGGGACCTGATAAGACCCTGATGACGGGATGCAAGGTTTTTTTTGGGGGCCGATGACGGCGCGTTATGACGATCAAAGTTTTACAGTGCCAGTCGGTGCAGATGTAGACACATTTGAACGGGGCATAAGAATTGAAAAAGCAGAAGCAGAAAAAATAGGGAAAATCTCTTTCATCATTCGCCACCAACAAACAGAGAAGCTAGAGAGGGTCATTGACAGGCAGCAAGATTGATCGATTCAAGCAGAGCTCTGATAAGCCGATAAAAGCTAAACTATGGAGCCCTTGAACGTCACTGGCCCCATAACTCCCACCGGGATCCTCCACTAAGTTTTTAGCCACCCAACGCAAGTCGCAGGAGAGCAGCGCAGCGTAAAAAAAAAAAAAGAACAAACAGCAGCAAAAGGAGTCCACCGAACACGGGCGAAGCTTCGATATCCCTGGGTCCGAATTTATTCCGGTCTGAAATCCCTTATGTGACAGGACGGGAGGCATTGATACAAAACCTGGCGGTCAGCAGCAACGGCCGGGCGGTGACCTCATTCTTCAACAAAATAATCCCTTTCCTCCCACTTCCACATCACCCCTCAACACCAAGAGTCTACATCTACATATACATATACTTCTCCCTCCATTGATACTCTCTTCCCATTTCTTCTCTCTCTTCATTCTTCACCACACACAAACACACACATCGCCCAACATGACACAACGCCTAAAGCTCACTAGCGACAACATCTCCACCATTGCGTCACAGCAAGGAGACCAGAAGGTCCAGGTTCCTTCCTACGACCGCAAGTCGCTCAAGGATGGTATTGTCCACGTCGGAGTCGGCGGTTTCCACAGAGCTCATTTGGCCGTCTACGTCGACCAATTGCTCGAGAAGCATGGCGAGCGCGACTGGGCCATCTGCGGTGTCGGCCTGCGACCCAACGATGCCGCCATGCGCGACGTCCTGAGTGCCCAAGACCACCTCTACACAGTTATCGAGCGCTCCGCAAAGGGAAGCTTCGCCAACGTCGTCGGCAGCATCAACTCCTTCATCTACGCCCCCGATGACCGCGAGGCCGTTATCGCCAAGATGGCTCACCCCGATACCCACATTGTCTCCCTCACTATCACTGAGAGTGGCTACTACTACAACGAGAACACCCATCAACTGCAAGATCAGCACCCTGATATCCAGCACGATATCAAGGAGGAGAACGAGAATGCTCCTATCAGCACATTCGGCTTCCTCTACTCTGCCCTGGCCAGACGTCACGCCAACGGCCTGAAGCCCTTCACCGTCCTGTCCTGCGACAACATGCAAAAGAACGGCACCATCACACGCGATATGCTCGTGTCATTTGCCAAGCTCCGCAACCCCGAGCTTTCCAAGTGGATCTCTGAGGAGGGAGCTTTCCCCAACGCTATGGTGGATCGCATCACTCCCAGCACCTCCAAGAACGACATTGAGTCGCTCGCAGAGAACTTCGGTATTGAGGATTCTTGGCCTGTTGTGACTGAGCCCTTCATGCAGTGGGTTGTCGAGGACAAGTTTGCCGATGGCCGACCTCCTTTCGAGAAGGTTGGTGTTCAGGTCGTCAAGGATGTTCACGATGTCGAACAGTTCGAGAAGCACAAGCTTCGTCTGCTTAACGCCAGTCACTCCGCCATGGCCTATCCTGGACAGCTTGCCGGTTTCAAGTATGTTCACGAGGTTATGGAGCACCCTATCTACCGCAAGTTTGTCTGGCAAATGATGCAGGAGGAAGTCAAGCCTCTTCTTCCCGATATCGCTGGTGTCAACATCGACGAGTACTGCAACACTCTGATGGAGCGTTTCTCCAACCCCACCATCATGGACCAGATTCCTCGCGTTGCCCTGAACGCTTCTGGCAAGATCCCTCAGTTCATCATGCCTTCTATTGCCGAGAACATTTGGGTTACTGGCCCATTCCGACGTCTGTGTTTCGTTGCCGCCGGCTGGTTCATCTACATCAACGGTGTGGATGACAAGGGTAATAAGTTCGAGGTTGATGACCCCATGCGCGAGACACTGCAAGCCTTGGCCAAGAAGGGTGGCCCAGACCCTCGCTCCATCTTGAGCGTGCGAGAGCTCTTCGGTGATGACTTGCGAAGTGACGAGCGCTTCCTGGCTGAAGTGACCAAGGCCATGGAGCTCATCACCAAGGACGGTGTGATGGAAACTATCCCCAAGTACGTCAACTAGATTACACTGGCGACTTGACTTGCCTGTCGACTTGTTTAAGGAAGGGAATTACAGCGAAGCGGTTTCTGACGAGAATCGGTTAATGATTTTTTATGGACTGGGTTGGGCACAAGTCCGTGGCTCGGACTGGGTCCCAGAGAGGGACTCCTCAGATAGACCTAGAAGGGCAGAAGCCCAAAAAGTTTTAATGATTACGCCATGATTTGATGAAGTATTTGGCCATATTCGTGATTCCTTCTGTTTCTCTCCATGCCAAAATCACTCTGCCTAACATTAGGTATTGTTAAACTTCTTCACGTTCCACTATCAGCGGACATAATATGGGTTGTAGTCGCCACGATCCAACATGTATATGCCGTAACATAAACATAGGACAGCCAAGGCCAATGCTATTTTGAATCTGATCTCTTGCTCTGAGCGTTGAAGGAGTTTGAGAGTTTTCATGTGAGGGATATTCTTGCCTAGCAAGGTGACCAATTTCAGTCTGAATATAATGATCACGAACAACATCAAACACACACACATCTTCCTGTTGCTTTGATTTTAACCACATCTTCATATCAATGTTCAGGAGGGGTAGCACAGCAGCACCAAAGTCAAAACTGGCATGACCATTGCTTCATAATACAAATGATGCAATCAGGCCACGGGAGAATCTGAGGCCATTCTTGAAAGAACGACTTTCATGAAATTGAGTTGGCGGGGCTGCCCTCAGACTTGAAGCTACCAGCTTTTGACTAAAGATAAGCCCAAGATGAAGAATATACTTTCACATAGGAGGGGTATTGTGGCTCGTCCCTTTAGAAGAATAATGTCAGTTTTCTTTCGGAGTTTCGGCTCTCGCTCCAGAGCCGATTTGTATCCGTGTATCATATGACCGAAAAGCCAAAAGTCTCATGACAAATTCGGCCGGGGTTGGAACGGCAATATCTGGTGTACTGACATACGCAGCGCGTAGGACGGCTGTTGGACTAGTAACAGTCGCACACACCACCCCAAAAACAAGAAGATCGGGAGACAAGGGACATACTGTTGATCACAGATTGAGGGTGTTGCGTCCTGGAATGTGAAACTTCCTCGGAGAGATCAAAGCTCAAGTTTCACCGCCGCGAGTTATTCTCGTGATTGATTCTCGTGATTCACTTTCAAGGTCACACATCAAGTCTTACAATGAATCACGGAAGCAGCAGGAGGCAGATGATGAGGTCGAAATGAGTCGAAGATTTGATTGCGAAGACGAATATGTACGCTAACGTCAAGATAAAACAAAGTCTGCACATAAGATGTGACTCGGGTTTATTGAAGAAAGAAAGAATGAGTTCGTAGCCAGGGTGCATTGCTCTCATAACTTTGCAGAAGAAGATACACATCAAAAGATCCATTTATCCACAACCAACAACCTTATGTCATGTCGGTGTTGATGATCTAGTAAGGCTTGGAGCCGATCCTGAGTCAAGATTAGCGAGTGTAACACCAAGGTAGATTTTGTGAAAAACTTACATGTTACCAGGCTCCTGGTAGCGGGCGACGACATAAGAGGCACCGTCACTGCCCTTGGAAACAGCCATGGCGACCTTGGTGGTGGACTTCCAGACACACTGGGTGTAGTGACCGAAGCCCATGTAGTTGGAGCCGGAGATGGCCTCACCCTTGTAGAGGCTCTTCTCGCTGAGGAAGGCCTCGACGGCATCGGCCAAGGGGGTGCTGGTGGTACCCATGTAAAGGTTCTCGCCGTCCTCACCCTGGGAGTGAGTCAGGCTGCCGAGAGAGGCGATGTGGTCGGCCCACTCCTGGGCACCAGCGAGAAGGGAGTCGTCCCACTCGAGGGGGCCGTTGCCGACAGCCTTGCGGGCCTCGTTGTGGAGATCGACGGCCTTTTGCTGGTCGGAAGTGAGGCTGGAGGATCCAGATCCGGATCCGGATCCGGAGCTAGGAGCCTTGGAGGGCTCGGCCTCGGGCTCCTCAGTCTCGGGCTCTTGGGCAACGTAGGTGGGCTGGGGAGCGGCGGCCTGCTTCTTGGGCTGCTTCCACCACTGGCGGCTGGGCTGCTGAGCGACGTTGGTCTGCTGGGGAGCGTTGACGACCTTGGTGACATAGGTGTACTTGGTGACGACCTCGTAGCCGGGGTTGGGGTGAGGAGCGGCGATGGCGGCGGAGGCCATGAGGCCCATGACAATGGTTGAGAAATGCATCTTGTAGAGAGTTTGTTGTTTGTTAACGTCACCGGGACTCGAAGGGGAAAAGTAGAAGCTTATAAAGTAAAAAGAGCGTGTGAAGGAGTGTGAAAGAACGTAGAAATCCTTCAAGGATAAATGAGTGAACCTGTTGGGGAAGGAGTGTCAAGACTGTGAGTGTCTGGAGAAGAGGGAGAAATGCCGAGAGGGAAGGGAATGAAGGTTATATTATAGTTGTACGACACTGAGTGAGAGTAATTAGCCCATTGGACGAGACGTTTCAGTCGTCCCGACTGCTGTGTTGGTTGTGTGGCGCCATGTGAAAACGAAGATCAGATCAAAGCCGCACGCACTACGTAACGCCCGAAGACGTCCCTGTTTCAAAGGGATGATGGTCCAGGGGTAGCAGCAAAAGGCTAGAGCTAGAGCTAGAGCTAGACCAGGGGTAAAGGCTTGGTTTCCCAGCAGAAAGCCGTTGATGGGGGCCTCAGCGTCCCGAGCCAATGGCAGAGTCGGCTCAAGGATGACACCCGCGTATGCAGACAGGTTGTTCGGGCTGGCAGTGTGGGGTTGGGATGGCACACTGAAACCCTCTTCCTCACTCCTGTAATGTTAACAACCAAGATCTAGAATCCTACACGGCAATCACTGTCAACAAGACACGAGATGACATGACCGGGGTGTTTGGGACCTGGACTAGCAACCGCCGGCGCGGTATTTTTGACGCCACAGAGCGAGGGCGGCAACTGGAAGAGACTCCCAAGCGGTACGTGCCAAAAGGGAGCACTGCTTGTCACGTTTCGCACAGACTTGCTCCCCCCAGCTTCTTTTCATCTCATCACAGACGATGCCAATATCGATTTAAAGTTACGGATTCGTATTATCCCGTAAGCAAGGATCACCGACCAGGGCAAGGTTCTGGAAATCTCCAAACTAGCGATTTGATAATCGAAACCAGCCTTGAGATTGAATATAATGCAAACAACAAAAAGAAACCCTGCCAACCACTTCTTTCATTCCTCTCCCTAAGAAAGGGGGGGCGGGAACTTCTGACACGGCCGGACCATATCTTGTCAACAAAAAAGAAGACTTTTTCGCCTTACTCCGTAGTTCTCTTGACTCGTTGTTTTGCCCGCTTTCACAGGCTACTGCAAGGGGCGGTGGCACCTTTGATTGGACCAGAACATCCAACACAGTGACGATTCCAGTTATTCGAGACACCCAAATGTCATCGGAACGTGGCCAAGACCCTCCCAAGAAAGAAAGGGAAACAAGGCAAACTTTGTCGGCGGTTGTGTTGAAACAAGCTACCGTGTTTTGGAAGTCTGCCTTTGTCGGATCTCGCGGCTGCAGTCAAAGAAAACGAAGAAATACACGCTCAACACAGTGGGAACAAACGCCACAGCGCTTCTCCTTCGGACAAGAGACCGAATCTCGCCAATCAAGGTACCGATGCTCTTTGTCCTTGGTCTACGTAGTTCTTTCTTCCTTTGTGGGGAATGTCGTGGCCCCCGGCCTCGTCTTGTCTCAGAATGATCAGCGAGAGATTTTCTGGATATGCCGATGCTACTGCGAATGTCCCGCGTTTGCAGTGTTGCAGTGCCAGCGGGACATGGTATCCTGGTCGGAATCGTCCCCGGGGAGGGGAGCCTTGCCAAGCCTTATTTCCGACATTATGGCAGATTGCGATTCGTCACAGATCGATATTGATTCATTTCGGAACCTTGGGATGAAAATCTCGTGTGACGTTGGCCTGTTCATTTGGACCGAACAGGTTTTCAGCCATTTATTGCAATATGTACTTTGCCGTCATGGATCTTCTTCAAGAGTTTTCTGTTGTGGAAATCATCGCGGCCAGTGAAGAATCTTTGTGAGCGGGGAACGCCAAGAGTAGGCCACGCGTAAGCAGAGGTCAGAACAATCACCATTCAACAAGAACAACCAAAGATCTCTGATTCACGTACATACATTTACTATGCACGGTGCAAATCATGGCCGCATCATAGTACAGACAAGACACGTCAGAAAACGGGTGAGGGTCTGGGCTTTCACGCACGCACCAGCAATTAACTATACGGCTCTCTGAAACCGCCATCATTGTGGCCTTCCTAACGGGTATTGGCTTGCGGCGTTTGTTTAGTCAGATTGATTACCTTCCTACAATGTGAGGCTGTTCCGCACGCATTCATTTGCCCACGCGAGTGTTGCATGACAAACTGCTCATGATGGAATATACGCGGTGCGGTCAACCTTGTTTGATGGATCCTTCTGTTTCAGAAAGCCGATGAAGCCGGACCAGGATTAAATGAGCACGTACACTGCATGTGTCAACAGAAATGCCAAGGAGAAAGGCAGATTAGATCAGTAGACCGTGCAGCGTTCAGTGAAGTGAGGGCTGCTTCGTGAGTGAAATGTCTAGGGTAGTGACGAGGCTCCCGTGGTAACATAAATGTCGATATGGGAAAATCGAAAGTGACTAACCTACTGACTTCAATCGATCTTGTATTCGTTTTACTTTCTATGGTTCCTTTAACATTTTACAGTAAAGAAATTACTCACTACATTAAATCTATGATGAAGCTGCCTTGACAGACGATACTACCCTAACAAATAATCCCGTATACCCACTAGTTTGGGCTCTCGTCTGTTAAACCTTTAACTTTCTCTTATCGATAAGACACTGGCAATAAAATCACAAGCCTCATTATTGGTCATATCATCAATTCGTATTCAGTTCACGAAGCCCCCTGCGTCATGGTCGTGCACAGCCTCCCAGCAAGGTTGAAGATGTCTTGCTATACGAGCCGGTCAGCTCAGGTCGCATTTGGACACTACATGACGCCCTCTAATAAACTTACTTGTCTCGTGTCGCCCAACCTTCCGCGACACATGAATCAGCCGGGGAACCGTATTGTACCAGAAATCGGCGGGTTTTCTTCTCTTGTGTGAAGCCGTAGCAAAAAGTGAACGTCAGAACCTTGCGCTCAATTTCAACTTCTGTTGGAGGCGGGCTGAGGATGAACCCTCAGTCAGTTGAATCTCCACTGTCTCAGTCAGCGACATTCCTCATACTGTCGGCAACAGAAAGTCCGAATGCCAGCCAGAGTATCCGACCAACACTGTCTAATTTTTGAGACATCACCAAGAACAGCCCTACTCGCCACCAACCTGCCATTCTCTCCAGCACAGCTGACAAGGGAGCTCTGCTTAGGTCGCTTAATCAAGCGTCCTCGTCCCGCTGAGCTGCATCCTCTTAAAGAGATTGAATGAGCGGAGTACACTGCTGTGTCAAAATTCCTTGTTCTTTATGCTGATTTGCCGGCTGTCATTGGGGATCCTGATTAATTCATGCATGTCTCTGACTTGTAGTTAAGGTTGCGAGGAACCGAAGCAGAAGAATGAGAAAAAGAGTTCGTAGCTGAGACTGCTCGACCCTTGATAATTAAAGAAAAAAGGCGTAATATTAAGCTTAAAGCAAATGCCACTATAGCGACGCCGAGGCTTTATCACGATGCTGCTTATCGTACGCATGGTACTGTACAGTAAACGCATCCTAATTATTCATTGACCAATAGCATGGCTCGAACAGCTTGAGCACGTCTTGCGTGATGTAATGTCAGATAAAGTACCTCACAATCGTCACCCGCTTCTGGACAACAACACGACTGAACACCCATTCCATTCTGTCAAGCATAATGGATTCTTTTCGTCAGAAACACATCACAACCAATCCCGGAATTGTGAAGAAATCACGTCCCAAGCGAAAGGGCCGACCGCGACCTCTGCCACCAGACGTGACAGCCCGTAATTTGGCGATTGAGAAACAACGCCGTGAGGCGCTCAATGAGAACTTTCTGGTATGCTCAACGGTATGCATCATCCATTCTTGCAGCGGCTGAATCAGAACTTGGCGCACAGGAACTAGCACGCATGCTCCCTAACCTTGCATCCGCGCGCCGCCTTACCAAGGTGCTGATTGTGAATGCGAGCCTTGAGCATGTGCGACAACAACGCGCGCTAAGTCTCGCTGCGGCGCAAGATATGCAAGAGTTCCTTGAAGAGAATCATCGACTGACCTCGGAGGTCAATTCTCTACGGGCACAGGTTGGAGGACCAGAGATGCCGCTGGCTCAGGCGAAGCCTATGACGGAAGCAATGGTTCAATTGGCGGAGACCAAGAATCAAGTGTTTGGGACATTCAACGCGGGGTTTGGCGATAATTGGGCGTATAATGCCCCCCAACCTCAACTTGGAACAAGCAACGACGTGTACGGCATCGCACCTTCAGTGAACAACTCTTATGAAGTCCTTGATGAATCACCTGCCATCAACTTGCCAATGGAGGAGATACAGACTCACATCGAGACTCTGGCTCCTGTACCGTTACCTGTACCATCACACACCGAGCCCCAAACGAATCCAGGCCCCTACATGAGTGAAACGGTGGAGCCAACTTCTATGTCAATTTTAGATTTGTTCGAGCCGGGTGATCCGTATTTAAATGACCAACTTCTAACAGGTACGTATACACACCCGATACTGGACGCGACATCGGCTTCTTGGTTCACAGGGGTGGATATGAGTGAGGCTCTAAGCTTATTACATGATGGAGAAGGCGATGTGCAAAATTGTATATGAGTAAACTATAGACATAGCAACTACGCCCCCAGAGGCGATGATCACTGGAATCGTTTGAGGATTTCTTCAATCGCGGTTCGACTCTGCAGCTCATTTGCTTTGAAGGCCTCAAGTGCTTCAAAGAGACCTCTCTTCGTGACAGGGTCAGCCTCGATAGCCTTGGTTAAAGCCGCTCCGTTGTCCACCAGATAGTCAATATCTGTAGATGGCAGGTTGCCATCCCAACTAGCAGCGAGAGGATCGGTCTTGGCTACATGAGTCACACGCTGTGAGGGAACACCAGTGTGCTTCAGTGCATCGTTTCCAGGCGGAGGGTCGGCCTGCGCATCAAGGAGGGACAGCTGGAGAAGAATATCTTCCGGGACAGTAACATGATCACATCCGATTTCGGCCATTGCCATAACCTCCCGTGCAGAAATGAAACTAGATTGAAAGTTAGTTTATGGCAAATGACATGGGCGGGGCCATTTTCTGGTTCCTCACCTTGCAGGTTTAAGGAGTGGTTGGGTCTTGCCTGTTTCTTGACCAAGAGCCTTGTAGATAAGCTGTATCTGCACAAGTCTATGAGACATCGGGTGCTCAACAGCAGGATCCTCTACATCAGGCCAAAGAGTTCTCTCGGTATGATACCATGGGACTAACGAATTAGAATAGTCTCTGCGACGTTCCCAAAGGAAGTTAGATCTTACAGTTAAGATAAGGACTGATGGCTAGTGTCTCTGCTTGACTGGCTGCAATGGCCTGTACGACAGAGAAGATTGAGGTACCCAGAGTACGTATCCCCTCTTTGAGAAGGATTGGACTTGCATTCAGTGCAGGACCTGTGGACGGAATCTTGATACAGATTCGATCCTTTGAGATTCCGACTTTCTCAAACTCGCGGACATAAGACCGAGCCTGAGCCACAATCTTTGCTGTGTTGTAAGCATGAGAAGCTGAGGTCTGCAGTAAAACACGGCCTTTGATGTTGTTGATATTCTTGGCACAAAGGAGAGCACTCTGCATGCGCCGATGACCATCAGCGACTGTTATCTGTGAAGAACATATGGTTTCCACCTACCATGCGATCAAGAATCACTTCCCATCCTTCATCTTTACCTTCCTCAACTGTTTTCAGAAACAGCTCGTGGTTTTCAGGAGAAATCATTTGCTCGTAGACCAAGCGCTGGTTGCTTGTCTGGTCGTAAGGCTTGAAGGGGAGGAATCGTTGTGCTTCTTCAGGGTCCATACAATCGATATCGATTTTGACTTCCAAATTAATTGTCAGGACCGTTATCGTGAAACAGACGATATAGGTAAACATACCTTGCTCCTGAAGCTTGTCAAGCCAGCTGATGTTGACCATTTTGGCGAGTATTGTGTTGTGTATCTGAAACTTGTGTGCCAAGAGAGTTATGCTATGAGGCTTTGAGGAGTTGAGAAACAAAAAGAGTAGTATCGGAACTTTATATAATTAATATTTAGTAGAGGAAGGCAACGAATGTAGACCGCTTAGAGACTTGACGCAGACATTAGTCAAAGTGGTGAGACGCTAATGCATGGACTGTACAGTCCCGACACCCTCAGAGGACCCTTGCGGCTTATGTGTGGAGTGCGTGACTGTACAGTAGTATCCATCAAGCTTGCGTGTGTACACTGCACAGTGTCCCTGAGGGTTCTTGACGAGTTGCACGTTTGTACGGTGAAGATTTGATGCACCGGTATCCTCATGTCAGTTCACATATTCCGCAATTCTTGATTTCTTGACGCACCGAGTTTCGGAGAGGTGGGCTGCTTGGGTTGGATATTGAAGCTAAAGAAAAGACGAAAATACCAGAATACTTCTTAGATCTATTCCGAGATACGAGCTTGGTATGTACATGAGAAATGCGATAGGAATGTCAAACTACTTGATTGCGCAATGTGCCTTGACTAACTACAAAACACTGATCCCCCCATCCACAACAATATCCGCACCAGTTATGTAGCTTCCAGCGTTACTTGCAAGTAGGATAATAGCCCCCGTAAGCTCTTCCGGCTTTCCCATACGACCATATGGAGTCCTCTTTGCCCAGATTGCTCTATGCTCTGCCAGACCGTCCCCTTCGTTGAGAATGGTATCCATATATCCAGGACTAATGCTATTAACTCTGATGCCATGCGTCGCCCACTCGGCAGCCAGCGAACTCTTCATGGAAATGATAGCCGCCTTCGCAGCGTTATAGTGAGCTTGCGGTTGTGGAAAGTTGACGATATGGGCTGATATGCTTGCCATCAGAATGATTGTTCCACCAGTTCCGCTGCTTGCAATAGACTTCGCTACAGCTTGCGCAACGAGGAAAGCTCCCGTGGTGTTGACGTCGAACATAGTCTTGAATTGCTGTGGAGTAATGTCCAAAGCATGTGCAGCAAACGCGATCCCCGCAAAACAAAGACAGATGTTTACAGGGCCGATATGCTGTTCTGCATCTGCAACGGCCGATGTGACAGATTCTGGATCCGTTACATCAACCTTGGTAAATGTAATTCTGGCGTGTGGAAACTCGGCCTGAAGACTACTGACTGTCTTTTGGCCTATATCAAGATGTAGGTCAAAAATGGCCAGCCCATTCAGACCATGTTCAAGCAGAGCTCTACAAGCGACGGAGCCAATGTCTCCGGCACCGCCAGTGACAATTGCATTACCTGTCACTGTGAACCGGGCCTTTGCGCGATCTAAAGATGAGCTGTTGGTATTGATGGGCTCTGGGGCAGGTGTTTTTGAGTTGGTTGATCCGTCGCTCAATTGCATCGACGGAGGAGCACGGAACCTGAGCTCAGATCGGGCAACAGACATGTCGCTTGAGTGATTGGAATAAGATAGGTGATTAGTTGGAGGATGGTCCGTAGACAGGGAAATGCTGAGATGTTATGATTTATATTGTAGTCGTTGGTAATCGCTGCGATACACGCACGTTGATGACGATGCCCCTGCCAGCCGAAGCATTTCTGTGTGGTAGATAGTAAGCAGAGACGCCTGAAACTGTACAGTAAACCTGCCGATCAATGGGGGTTCCCAAATCTCCAGCCAATGGTGTTGAGCTAATGATGTTACTGTACAGTCCCCGCATTAGCTCCAAACGCTTACAGGAATCAGGTATTGCATCGGGTAGACGGTTAAAAGATAGTCATCATGAGAGACAAAGCATGGCCCAAAGCTCTTGACGGAGAATGTCATCGATGACACCCCCGTTTAATTTGTTGTTCGTTCACCAGGTGCGTCATCCCTGACAGTAGTATCTCTTCTACAACGCCAATTAGCCTTGGTGAGAACCGGGCGATGTCGATCCTACTTCTAAGAGGAAAAGAAACAAGAACATGTTGATGAAAAATCATACAAGTTGTGTGAGACTGATAATGAGGCATGAGCTGTGCTGTGAGATTGACGTATGTGATTCGCACAACGGCCCTATGTGATCCTTGTTCAAGTGAAATCTAGCGTTGAATGACGAATCTAAGTCTAGTCGGCAGTATATATACGCATACATGTTTGAAATGATATTTGTGAAGCAAGATATCAATAATAGCTATGGCAAAGGTTAGAATAATCTTTGAAAGGATCGCCAATCTCAAATAACACGACCTTTAAAATACACAAGGCCGTATACTTAGGGATCTGAGAGAATTGTCTGGTGGCGTAAAGAATTCACAGCGGAGAGTACGTTTGAAATTCACAAATTGTATTGTTTATTTATCTATATCCTAGCCAAATCAACTCAGAGGCTCAGTCTCTTATTTCATAGACTTAAGCACCGTTGCCGTTGTAGGCGACCAGGTTAGGGCTACCGCTAAGGGTGCCGGTAATCTTGCCAGAGGTGCCGAGAGCCTTGATGCGGTTGGTGACAGCAGCAGGGGTGGAAAGACCCTCAAGAACCTGGAGGTAGAGAGCAAGACCAGCAACGTGAGGGCAAGCCATGGAAGTACCGCTGATGGTGTTGGTAGCGGTGGTGGAGCCGATCCAAGTGGACTGGATGTTGACACCGGGGCCAAAGACATCGACACCAGCTCCGTAGTTGGTGAAAGAGGCAGGACGCCAGCTGGAGTCAATGGCAGCAACGGTCACAGCGTTGGGGGCGTTGGCGGGAGACTGGCCAGAGACGGGGAGAGGTCGTCCTTGGTCGTCACCATTGCCGGCAGCAACAACAGAGAGAACTCCAGCGTTGTAAGCAGCGTTGATAGCAGTGGTCCAGGTGGAAGAAGCCTGGCCGCCGAGAGACATGTTGATAACGGACTTGGCAGCACGGCCCTTGCTGGTGATGTCGTTTACAGCCCAGTTGAAGCCATCAAGGATGACGGAGGTAGAGGCAGAGTTACCGGTGAAGACCTTGACAGAGATGAGGTTGGCCTTCTTGGAAACACCATACTTGGCACCACCAATGGTACCAGCAACGTGGGTACCGTGGCCGAGGGTATCGGTGTGAGCACCGCCGGCAGCGTTGTATCCGAGAGTAGCACGGCCCTCGAAGTCGGTATGAGCGGTGTTAATACCGCTGTCAACGACGTATCCATAAGAGCCGGAGCCGGCAGTGCTGTCGTAGACGTAGGTGGTGGAGCCGGCAGTCTTGTGGGAGATGGCACCTAGACCCCAAGGAGCACTAGACTGAGAGGTCAGAGCGCGCTCGGACAGCTCAGATGGAGACGACTCCTCGTAACTGAGGTACATGGTGTAGTCAGGCTCCACGAAAGCAACCTATAGAATGTTAGTGATTGGAATCCACAGATGGGATAGGTAAAGTACCTCAGGGCTCTTCTTGATCTCAGCGATAGTATCCTTGTCAAACTCGCCAGAGTAAGCGCTCCAGTTCTTGATGTTGAACTTCTTCTCAACACCAGAGGTGTCACGCTTGCCAAGGCTGCGGCGGTGGACACCATCAACCCAGCTCAAGTGAGCCTCGACCTTATCCTCGGAAGTGGCAGTCTTGAGGGTGATGATGTACTTGTCAGGGACAGCAGCGAGCTTGTTGACAGCCTCTTTGGTAGTGGGGGCAGCGAGGACTGCAGGGAGCAGAGCTCCAAGGAAGATAGCGAGGCGGCGGATGCTAGTCATGATGGGCAGAGAGATGCAAGATGAGATGAGGCTGAGTGGATGAGGATAGTAATTTTGAATATCATGGTGATCGTCGAGTGTATTTATACACGGATCTGCAATTCTGTCATTGAACCAAAGATAGTTCAATTAGGTCCAGTTAGCCATATCATCAACACCATCTCTTGCGTGATAGCGTCGATGTTGAATGGGAACTATTCAGCTTCCTAAATGGTCACGGCGGCCGAGCTGTCCGAGTAAGGAAAGTGATAGTGAACGAATAGTAGGAGCAAAAGTGCCTATGCCAAGACATAGTCGTCTGAAGCTGGCCACTAAGGACCTTGGCCAAGTACCTGGTATGTCTTCTACCCCACGATTGCTTTTGCTGCCTGCATCAGTGTGTCGTAGGACATATGTCAAGCTTAAAGTGCCATTGGACTGGGCCTGTTGGGTTGTATCGCTGAACTCAGCTGATGGCGATTTCTGTTTAACTGTGTCTCAGGGTTCAACCAACGGCTGGTCGGGGCTGGATGCCCAGCCTCAGCCGCGGGGTGATATGCTGCCACGACCCTTTATCTCAATCCTTCCCGTTTCCTTTTCTCCTAGCGATCATCGGCGCCCCCCCGCTATCGGCGACTCAATTACCGCTATCTCCTCGGAGCATACAATCCTAAAGGGAATGGCGCGGTCGTGTCTCAGAACGGGATCAACCACCTGGTTGGGCAAACATAGTGTTGATCCGGTAGGGAGAGACTATATCCCGCATGGTGATGGGACGAAAGCCAGATAGTGCGCGACTGATCGGCGGTAGAGGCCGTGTGACCCCTGGAACTAATCTGCTTCCTGACTTGTGTGTCTGCTCGCGTGATTCGGACCTCATTTCCCATACGGGAATATGCAAAGGTCCTTATGTACAGACTAAGGGTATGCTTGATTTATGCATGCGGCATCCCCTGTTTGGCGCTGAACTAACTGGCAGGGGTGTCCTAGATTCCGCGAATCATGACTCGCCGTCTGATCGCTATCTCGGCATCTGGGATTAGTGTCCTTCGTTTACGATGTCGACCACGGAGATGCAAATGATGTTTCGACGATAAGCCATAGAACATGACCTCGAAATAAGCTTGGCTGCTGTCTCACCTTCTATCGACCTGCTCAAAAAGTTATATGAACCGGTAAGCCCACATAATACGAGGTTGCAGGCCTAGTCGCTTTGACCTAGTACAGCAACATTTCAGACAGCAGCTGTCCTAGGCGCGGGGTAAGTTGAATGAGAGGGTTATATTCTATGCCTCATATTGGTATGTCAGCACTCATGATGAGGAGCTACTATCAACCGCCAATTTCTGACTATAGGCTTCATCTGCCGATATCTTGATGCCTAACACTTCCTAGCCGGCGACTATTCCACAAATACCCGCCGCTCCACCTTTAACGGGAAGAGGCCGAGGATTTGGATGGAGTCAGTAAGAGTCTAAGAAATGCGAAGAGATAATGCTGGCGAGAGTGGGCGACATCAAAATCAAGGAACGGCGTGGGTCTTACAGGAAGCGGTGCGTTATCTCCGGGACTGGCTGCAGGGTGCCAGAAGATTTGATGGTTGATGAAGCGTAGGATAAAAATGCCAAGTCTTATACTAAACCTCAAGTGGTCATCTCTTATTATGTTCTGAAAACTGGGCACGCGGTTCGGACCGGACCAATACCATGAATCCATATCAATAATGCTCTCGAATTTCTGTTTTAACAGCTGCCCATCATAGAACGGGATTCCGATAGTCAATAGATGTCAGTTTTTTAAGTGCCTGTTTGACATTGACTTTGTCCGGCGAGCTGTTGAGGTGCTTCGAATTTGACTGAGGCTGTACAGGGTATGTGCACAACCACTACGACAACTTGATCTACAACTACGTGTCTGCAGACTACACGACTTATCCCAGTGCTACTACAGTCTTTACGAAGGGTAATGTTGGTATGTGTTTGATAAATATTCGTGTTGTGTAAATTTATATAATCTCGCGCAAATGTCGTAACATGAAAAAAACAATGAACACACAAAATCGTGAAATATCACCACGAAATGCAAAACCTAGTCTAACCAAAGTTGAACCACACACATTTTCCATCTATACATAATTTACATAGTTGATAAACCTCCTCTGATGCTTTGAGGACTTGGATAAGTTTAGGTATAAGATTATCAAATCTTCTATCTCTGCTCAATCCTAGTGACTAGAAGGGCACATGAACGCATATCAAGTGTCATTCTGGTTTGTTATGAAAAGTCCATAATGGTAAGGTATTTTGATTATTTAAGATGATAGGAACAAATCACTGATGACCAATGAAACGTGGTGGCGGCGGTTTCGGTTAATAGACGTATTGGATGCTACTCTCGAACTGTTGCTTGACACGCCATTTCTATGTAACATTTGTGAGAAAGCCTTGCACTATTCATCTAGCCATTTCCTTGGCAACACCGAGATGTTTCAACGAATCTGCCATCCCAAGTCGTTTCCAGTTATCAATCTCACTCTCAGTAGCTACGGCAATGATTCCCAGCATACCTAACGAGTTGACCCCGGCCTCCTTATTAATCGCTGCACGGCGACGGGGGATAACCACCATCCATC
This sequence comes from Fusarium heterosporum, assembly GCA_013396295.1. Taxonomy (NCBI): domain Eukaryota; kingdom Fungi; phylum Ascomycota; class Sordariomycetes; order Hypocreales; family Nectriaceae; genus Fusarium; species Fusarium heterosporum. Next base: position 35,971 of record JAAGWQ010000180.1, on the reverse strand, counting down.
GGGCTGTGAAAACCACATTATGCGGGCAAGCATGTCCATCTGACAAGTCATGACCCACGCTATCCTTCCATACCGCCGTGGCCTGTTGAAGAAGCCTGTGGTAGGTTTCCACCAAGCAGAGCGGCGTCACAGTACCGCTCTCAAATTTATGATAGAACCATTCAAAAGGAACCTGTGGCTCTTCCTTGCTACTGGAGTTGAGGAAGTCAATGGCAAATCCAGTGGCCGGCAATGGCATCAACTGTAGATGCTTGTGTAGCCTGCTGCACCCGCTATCCTTTCCACAATTGAAAAACACCACGAAGTCGTTGGTTGCGTCATTTAAATAGTTCAATCTTCTCCACGCAGCTTCCAAGTCGCTTTGGTCCAAAGGTTCATGTTGCCTGCGATGACCATCACTGGTAAGCATCATAAGATGAGGTCTGGAGAAGCAGAATTTGTTTGCGATAAGAAAATGGCCATCGCTTCCACTGTCACCTATTTCGTAACCATTTGTGTCGACATCACTTCCTGGTCGAAGAGATTTAACCCTTGGTGAAGCGTTCTTCTGATCCTCTTCCGCGAGTTGTCGCTGCGGTGTAGATAGGGTCGGCTTCTTCAAGAGAGCTTTTGTTAAGATGAAATCGAACTGAACAAGGTTAGAAATCACGTTCAGCGAACGGCACGCTCAGTGTTGAGAAAACACGAACCTTGAGCTCGCCATCCTGGTACGCGATAATCTTCTGATCCTCGTCATATAGAACGAACCCCGATTCAACCAACACGTCAAAGCCAGAAGTAACTGCAGAGCCGTCAATACGCGGTACTGGGTGCTTAGATGCCATGGTACTTCTATCGAGCAGCTATCAGGCTTTGCACAGAAAAGTCTTGCAAGAGTGAGATGGCTGCCAAGACGAATGATGTGTTGGGGATGACAGAATTATCAGCTCATACGCTGACTAATTGATACAGCCTCATACAAGCCATAACAAGGGGGCTATTTAAAATATGTGGTCAAGTCATTGTACTTTTATATATATGATTCTAAGAGGCGAAATCATCCATCTGTCATTCAATTTTATCATATTATAAACAAACATGTTTAAGATTTATAAAACTTATACATTGCCGCAATTAGGTAATGGCCTAAGTAGAATTTCAGCCACCTGCATCGTATGCAACGGCATCACAAGAGTAGCCTCGAGTTGACTAGCTCCTCAAAGTAAGCTTTCATGACTTATGTGATAGGGTGAGCTGAACAGGGAACTGTGATATAGTGGCGTCTTCGATTCCGAACCCTTCCAAGACTTGGCTAGTAGTGGGAGTCGGCTTGACTTCTATCAAAGTATGAAAATCTTATATGGGTTTAATCTTCTTAATCAAACTGCTGTGATCCTAATGGGTGCATTGTGCACGCAACCATAGTAACCGGTTATTACTCTTTTATCCAAGTTTTGCTGATGCTCTTTTCTGAAGAATAAAATCACAAGAGGTTCTGTAAGCATAGATGATCTTTAATAAATCTTATAAGTTCAGGCATTTTTAGAAAAACATAGATGAGATCTAGAAAGCGATGTCTTGGGTTCTCCAGGGTATTAAACCCTTGGTAGAGCAATGTATCTTGAATATCCAAGTAGCTACCTCGCAGCACAAACTAGGATCATTACCAGTATTGTCAAGATTGAGTATTCTGGACCCATACCTAGCGGATCAACAGTAAGCTAAAGGGAGAGAGTGGCCAGGAAGGAGTTCTGGTGCTTTCCAGCCTTCCTTATAACCAAGACGTTGGCCGAGGAAGACATATTGGCGGAGTGATCTCCAAGTCATGACGCCTCGAATGTCTGCTGTTAGCGCTTATTTTTGACTCGTAATCCGTTTTTGATTTGCCCCCTGCACGACCTATCATTTCAGCTTATCATCACCCCAGTATTAATGATAAACAGGCTAAATTAAATGTCTCATTTAGCCCGGGCAACAGAAGGTGTTGGTTCGAGCAGCACAGGGCACAGTAACCTAGCGGCTCACCACTATTTACAAACCGACTTTCACAAACAACGCGAAACTTGAGGTTCATGACTCGAACAATGTGTAATAGCCCTAATTTATATGGAGCGTTGGACAGTTCGCACACGCAGTGGGTTTGAGATAGCCTCGGAAGGTCGGAAGATGATCTCGCCGCTAAACAGGGAGCGTATCAAATCAGCCCCTGTTGGTCAGATAACGCAAGCTAAACGGCCCAACAAGTCTCGGATAAAGGTTGTGCCATGTCAAGGGGGCGACGAACCGCATCCACCTTTACGATCTTCCCCCATATTTTCTGCCAGGAGCGAGATGAAATAAAACTTGGGTCGTGCCCACGCGTACAGGGTACCCCAGCTGTGAAACCGGTTTTTGTTTTAGGTGACGAAAGTTCAAGGTCGCGTTGGAAGTTTTTGTTTACCTCGTCGCTCGTTTGTTCGTGATCTTTCAACAATAATCAACAATCATGATGCAGCTCACAGCATCTTTTCTGCTGCTTGGCGCAGCTGCAGCAAACGGTTTCTCAATTGGCGCCCGCGACACCGAGTGCAAAGACGTGCACATCTTTCTCGCAAAGGGGAACAACGAGCCTGAGCCAGGCCGACAGGGAAAGCTGGCGGGTGCCATCTGCTCTGGACTCAAGAGCTGCGACTACGAAGATATTCATTTCAACAATCCACTGCCAGCGCCGTATTGCGAGTCGGTTACTGAGGGTGTCATCAATGGAAAGAAGCAGATCACAGCTTACAACAAGCGATGTCCCGACTCGATGCTCGTGGTTAGCGGCTACTCGCAGGGTGGACAGGTCGTTGGCGACATCCTCGGCGGTGGTGGCGGCGTTTTCTTCCAGGATTGTGTGGTAGAAAACATTGAGGGCCTGAGTCCCAAGTCTCGGCCCGGTAATAAGAGTGAGCGGAGCCTTCAAATGATTATCTTGGCGCATCGTACTAACGAGTCATGAACAGTCGTCGCAGCCATGGTTTTCGGCGACACAAGACATACAGCCGATCAACCCTATAATGTTTTATCAGGAGCGGGTGATAATGGTTTGTTCCCTCGCCCTGCCGATCAGCTTGCCAACTTGGTTAGTTATGGCGACGTTTTCCACAACTACTGTGTCGACACAGATCCCATCTGTGCAAAGGGCAAAGTGGGCGAGACCCATCTTAACTACTTTGACATCTATAGCAACCAAGTTGCTGGTTGGGTGAAGGAGCGCATCGAGGAGGCTGGAGGTGTTGACGAGGATGATTCGACTTCAACTGCTGCTGCGAGCACATCTAGCACCAAGACCACTGCCGAGGAAACGACAGCGACTGCATCCGAGAAAGAGTCGAGCACAGATGACGCGACTTCGACTCTCACAACAGCGGAACCAAGCTCTACCCTCTCCACAAAAAGCGCAACCTCCACAACCCAGAGCGCGACTCTGGCTAACGAAGCTGCGGATGCTGCTGCCGCATCGTCGACTTCCGACAGCGCAGCCGCCTCAACAGGTGCACCTCTAGCGGGCATCGCGCTGGGTGTAGCTGCTCTTTTCGTCATTTGATTGTTCGTCCATAATTTGGGATGTTGGTGTAGATCGACTTTGTACAAAAGGACACGACATAGCACTCTATTTGCATATCAAGCGACATTTGTTTTCAGACACATCATATACGAAAAGAATCTCTAGCATGAGTTTGGATAGAACGGCTTTGGACGACATGGTTTTTGGAAGAGCTCATCGTATTGCTCGAAGAAGCCAGGATTAATATTTGATGATTTAGCAGCTTTGAACGAAACTCGTCATAATCACTAAACTTAATACACTCCTTACCAATATATGGCTTGGCAAGCTTTTGAATCTTTGAATGTGAAGTCTAATTACCACTTGAAAAGTTGCGTAATGTGGTTCTTGATACATGCATACTCCTATCTATCATGATTTTAAATCCCTCTAATCCAGATGTTTTAGCTTGACCTTTTTAAATCCATTTTAATGCGATCGGACTTGCTCGACCTCATGCTGGTTTCCAAACCCCGGTACACCACCCAATGAACCAAATATATCGCCAATGTAGTTCTCGGGGCTGACTCCAGTCTCGAACCTAGTTGACCAATCGTCCAAAATCCCCTCAATCACTTTCAAAGCCGTGAGATACAGGTTGCGGGTCGACGGACCCAAACCTCCCTTGTCCATAACAAAGGGAAGTTGATGGGGTTTGTCCTCATGGCCACGGTCAAAGTTAGAAGCAGATCGAATCAGCAAGATTCTAGAAAAGTCGACTTCTTTTCGAAGTGCTGCGTTCAACAACCCTGCGAGCAACGCATTGTCCTCCTGAGCTGTCATTACATATTCTCCTTGCCCCGATGTGTAGACTTTGGCAACACTTTCCATGGCCTCGGATATACGGTGGCCGTGCCAGAAGGTGTTGGATGATAGAACATCGCCTTCGAGCACACTCGGCTTTCCTGTGGCTGCGTCGAAAATGCCATCCGGTGAGTTTTGCCACAAAGCTCGGTGCTCAGCAGCTACTGGGGAATCCTCAAGTGCAACAGTCTGGGCAACGGCCAGAGCATAGTCTCTCAGCGTAGTGTTAAGCTCAAACACTTCAGAGCCATGTACGATTCCTGGGAACTGATCCGGTCTATCTGCTCCCATTGGGACAAATCCAGAATCCCATTCAGAAGGGATCTCTCTGGCGTCAAACTCAAGCTGTGTATCGACCTGGACAGCGAATTTCGCAAAAGCTACAGAGCCAATGGCGGCTCGCTTGGGGTTCACGCCTGCGATGCCGGTCAAGACAAAATATGTCTTCCTCAGATCGAAGAGCGGCGACGTCAGGAGAGCGCTAATCGACAACGATGCGTTGATTACTGCTTGAGATTAGAAACATTCTTGTTGTCATTTATGTACTTACAAGCAGTTCCTACGACCAATAGCGCAACCTCGCCATTTTCATTTACGTGAATGTTCTCGTATCCTCGAGCCAGCCCTGGAACTCGCACCTTGCGAGGGAACTGAAGTGCACTATCAGGAGAAAGCCAGTTCCTGGATTCTTCGTAGAACTACTGAAATTAGAATTGGCTGTGCTTAGTAGCAAGTTTGACCCACCATTGCAATGAGGAGCACTTTGGGTGTAAGCTTATTGCTGGCTGGCAGCTGGCCATGGAGGCCCTGCGAAGTCGACTCTTGAGCACTCATAATTCTCAAGATTTGTCCTTCTCGATGCTATTAACTGTCCAGAGTTTGTGATGAAGGTGTTGGGTAATAAATTGCTCAAGGACATGATGACACCGCTAAGTACAAGCGGGGTTATGGCGTGACCAACGCGCCCGATAACAAAATATGTATTCTATGCCTATTCAATCTGGGCTCCAGCCGAGGCCCACGATCTTCCCAAACTCGTATCGCTGGGGAGAGCACAGAAGTAGTCAAGCCATCGGGTATATACCAAAGCCAATTATGGTGGCGTGCTATGTCGACTCACCACTCATTGTCAACTGTAGACCCAGTACCACAGTCTAGCCACAACAAAACCTGATATAGCCAAGAAAACAGCAAATGTCATCCGCTTTCTTTCTTCACGTGTTTCGAAGGAGGTTTTTTTTGGCGAAACTTTGCTGCTACTGCAAGCCTACGAGTACTTGTAGCAAGCTCTACGCTGCTTCGTCTCTGGATGATTGCTTCAGTTTTAGTAATGGAAAATGATACTACAGTAGAATCATGATAACCCCTGGAAGGGTTTGCTTTGACACATATTCTCAACGTCAGCCTCATCTCAACCCAAGGCAGATTTCCTTGCTTGTAGCCTCGAACCTACTTGCCTACTAGCTAGTGCTATGAAGATTATTGCTGGCGAAAACACTGGGAGCATAAAGTTAATTGTGCGAATAAGGAAGGGTTTAAAACTCGGCAAGTCAATCAACCTCAAACGCTCTGTAGGGTCCCGAGAATCCGAGGCAGATATTGTGTAGGAGCATTGTTTCTAAAAGCGAGGAGCGGAGACGATGACCGAACCGAAGCGAGCCGAGGCATCCGGCATCTTCGAGTCTCACGCACCTGACAGATACTAGAGGAATGGGGCCGAAAATGCTCTTAGTATGGTCCAATGTCATGAAAAACGTGGGGAGCATCATCGGATTGTATCAGTGGGAACTGGCTGAGAGATATAGTCGATGCTGAAGTAAGCAGGGACCAATTGCGAAGACATGACAGCATGGTTTTGAAGCGGGGGCTAGATAAACAACGAATTACCTCAATCTCAAATTCTATACATCCAACCCAAATATTATTGAAACACCATCCATAATTGCAAAATTACGAAAATGGCTTCGCAAGAACTCAACGCAGGCTCCCTCTTCAACGTCGACGGTCTTGTCGCCGTTGTGACAGGGGGAGGTACAGGTAAGCCAACAAGCCCCAGTGCAGATTGTGACGCGATGTGACTAACAATCTTCGCAGGTATCGGCCTGATGTTTGTGAAAGCGCTGCTCCAGAACGGTGCCTCCAAAATTTACATCGCTGGCAGAAGAAAGGAAAAGCTCGACGAGGTAGCGCAATCTCTGGGCGAGCGAGTCGTCGGGGTTCAATGCGACGTCACCTCCAAATCTGACCTCCAGGGCGTTGTCGCCCAGGTTGAGAAGGAGACTGGATACATCAACCTTTTGGTATGCAACTCGGGTATCGGAGGACCTCAAGTCAAGCCAATCACCCCCGAGACGAGTCTTGAAGATTGGGCAAAGTCCAACTTTGACACTGATTTCGATGCTTACGTCAATACCTTTGCCATCAACACTGCATCCGTTTGGTTTACCAGCATGGCCTTTCTGGGATTGCTGAAGAAGGGCAACGAAAAAGGCAATGTCGATCAGACTTCGCAAATCATTGTCACCAGCTCTATCGCCGCCTTCAACAAGAAAGCTCCTGGTGGCTGGGCTTACGGACAATCCAAGGCAGGAGCGGTTTCGGCAGCCAAGCAGCTTGCAGTGGCTCTCCCTCAATGGAACATCAGGTAAGTGAATAGTTCATCTACGAATTATCTTATGCTAAAGGTTATAGGGCCAACTGTATCGCCCCAGGTCGTAAGTTCTGTGTAGCCGCTTCTGACAACCATTGAGATTAACGTGTCATAGTATTCCCTAGCGAAATGTCCGAGCCCATCGTCAAGCTGTACAGTGATGATTCTGGACAGCCTGGTGGCGTCCCGACATCGATGGTGCCGCTCGGTAGGATGGGAGACGAGAAGGACATGTCGGGAACATTTCTTTACCTTGCCTCTCGAGCGGGTGGATATTGTAACGGGACCGTGATAGTAGTTGACGGAGGCCGATTGAACAACTTCCCTACCACCAACTAAGATATACTTGTTGACTATCGGAGGTTGGTATATATGAAATATATGATGCTCTGATTAGTGAATACAGATCATAGTGCCACATGTTCTTGTTGGAGATTACATTTTGTTCAGGTAATTGTCAGGGTATGCTTTCACAATAACGAACTAGGTCTTGTTGGAGGCTGACGGCAGGTCGGTGAATGAGTAATTGTGGAGTCCAAAAGCCAAAGTTCTTTTGGAGATAACTCCATGCAGGACTTGGCTCGTATTAGCAATAGCTGTAGTTATAAAACAGGCCTCACAAATGATAGGTAGCGAGTCTGAGCCACACGAATGCTGCCTTGAGAAATGCGCCTCTAGCTCCAGAAGCTTTGACACCTAAAACACCCCAGACGCTCCTCCAGTTATCATTGGTTCGCTACGTTGGCAGCGCTGATGTGAGAATGAGCTGGCACGGGAGATCACTCTAGCGCGGCCGCTCAGAGGCTTCGCCACATCCACCAACTGTACTGCTGCCTGTAGGCTGCTGTAGCGATAGGCGCCAAGAGGACAGGCCCAGTGACTCAGCCCGGCAAAGGAGCCTGGGGGATTCACGATGAGCATGCACAGCTGCACCAGACAGGGATACAGCTATTGATGTATTTTATATATAAGTAGGTAGACTTGGGTTCATCTTGAATCCCCAGCAATTCAATCAATTTCATCTAACATATTATCCACAATGGCTCGTACTTCGCAGGCTAATAAGACAAGGCGCGGCGCTGGCCGTCGTGCCAACAACAACAACCGCGCCCACAAAGAGAATGACTTGGAGTACATGGCTCTCAAGCAGGAAGCAGAGCGACGCGAGCGCATTCTCGCTGACCAACGTCGAACTGCCGCTAAATGGCGACCCAAGATCCCCGAAGTCAGAAAGGTCACTTTTGAGAACTTCAAGAACAGATTCCAAGATATCGATGAGCCTGATTATGCCATCGATGTTCTTATGTCAGGTCCTGCCACCCAAGCCCAGATCCGCCGTGAGCATGGTCTTCGGAGACGTGAGGAGATGGCCCGTATTCGCCAGAGCTACCTCTTTTTCCGCAACAACGGTATTGAGGACGCACCTCATCGCAAAATTGAGGCTTTTGAAAAGGCCAGACGCGACAAAAAGGGCGACAATGTTCCCACAGCTGATGCGGAAATCCAACGCATTCGAATCCAGTCCCAGCCTATCCTAGGCCACTTGACTGCTCTTATGAATGACACAGAGAAGCGATCTTGTCCTCGCACATTTATGCGACCCTTCAAGTCTCTTGTTCACTTCCAGCCCAAGATGCGCGAGATTCTCGCTACACTCGAGGACAAGTGGGCGGACTATGAAGACCTTGCCAGTGAAGACTCCGAGGTGGTCGAGGTTGAGGCGGCCGAGGCCGAGATCGTTGACGGCGAAGAGGATGGTGATGAAGAGGATGGTGATGACGACAAGAGCGACACCGAGTCTCTTGCATCTGTTGACTCCAACGAGGACGAAGACTACGATAGTCTCATGGACAGTCCCGAAGCTCTTCGAGACATGCGATGCTATGTCGACTTCGTCGACAAGGAAGTATTGCCCTTGTACAATCGATTTGAAGATCCCTCCAACGACCGTGTAAAGTTTGACGACCTTTGGTCACTCTTCCGCGTCGGTGATCTCATCTACATGCCCGCATCAGGCGAGACCGGCGGGCGCTACCACGAGGTTTGGCGTATCTACAGGGTCAAGAGCCCTGATCCAGAAACATCATACCCCACGTCTGGCTGGGATTTCTTTGCCGATGAGCAGGCGATCGACGAAAACTCCAAATTCAAGATTTCTGCTTACTACATTGACCACGATGGAACCAGCTTTGGAGCTGTGCGACGAAAGTTCGAGATCGAGTCGTTTATCGGGGACCGATCAATTGACTCTCTTGAGGTCTTCCCCATTCGATACCGCCACGATCACAAGCAGCTGCTTGGTTCACTACAGGAACAGGGCCGAAAATTCGTCAACTACCTGGACGACCGTCACCAGCAATACAGCGCCTGGACCTTGACTAGGAATCCCCCCAACGACAACACCGAGCCTGATGATGAGATCCTCGATAACGAGGATTACGAGAAGATGCGTCATCCCGAGTTTGTGGAGAGCGATGTCATTGTCGATCTGACAGAGGCATATCAAAAGATGCCCGACTGGCGACCACGATTCCACAGACTCACGGTCAACAAGTCCTCACGATGTGAAATCAAGGATGACGAAATGACCATCCAGCACTGGTTCAACGGCTCTCGTCAGACCTTGGCGTACGCCCAGAACGAGATCATTCAACAAGCAGATGGCGTTGAGGCTCGTCAGCGAAGAGACAATCTGGCTGTCGACGCTTTCCTTCGCGCTCGTGTCAAGGGAAGCCGAACTTTCGAGACCAACCCCAAGGCTCTTGAGCTTCGTGATGAGGACCTCGTTCTTCTCCCCAAGCGTATGTTTGCGTACGCCCTGCGTGAGCGTCGCTTCTTGCCCATCGACCTCAACGTCCTCAAGCCAGTGCGCCGCGAGCCTGGCGTCTTTGAGAATCTCCGAATCCAGCGTGATTATAAGGATGTTGTTCGCGGCCTGGTTATGTCTCACTTTCAGAGGAAAGCTCTTGAGCGCAAGTACGCCGATGCCTCGACTGAGGGGCCCAGTCAGGATTTGATCCAGGGCAAGGGTCGAGGTCTTGTGGTTCTTCTGCATGGTGTTCCCGGTGTTGGAAAGACTGCTACCGCCGAGGCTGTGGCTATGGAGAACCGAAAGCCCCTGTTTGTTATCACTTGCGGTGATCTGGGTCTCACACCACACGAGGTTGAGTCTTCGCTCAAGAACGTTTTCCGTCTTGCCCATCTATGGGACTGTGTTCTCCTGCTGGATGAGGCCGATGTATTCCTCACCCAGCGATCCAAGCAGGACATGAAGCGTAATGCTCTTGTCTCCGTCTTCCTCCGAGTCTTGGAATACTATAACGGTCTTCTCTTCCTGACCACCAACCGAGTCGGCACCATCGACGAGGCCTTCAAGTCTCGTATCCACCTGTCTCTGTACTACCCTCCCCTAGACAAGACCCAGACACGCGACATTTTCCGTCTCAACATCGGCAAGCTCAAGCAGATCGAAGCCGAGCGCCACCGTATGACAGGCGAGCCCGCGCTCATCATTAAGGAGAACGACATTATCGAGTTTGCCACCAAACACTTTGAGGAGTTGGCCAGATCGACTGGCTGCTGGAACGGTCGACAAATCCGAAGCGCATTCCAGATCGCTTCCAGTCTTGCTATCCACAACTATTCCAACCAAGCTGAGCTTGCGCGATCGCGTGGCCAGAGTCCTCCTGCGGCACCTGTTTTGGATAGGACTTGGTTCGAGAAGGTGCAGATGTCCACGCAGAGTTTTGATAGGCATATGAAGAAGGAGGCTGGAAACTTTGACAATGAGATGCCTCTCCGAAGCTCATTCCAGGACAGCAGCTTTGACTAACGGAGGTCGGGCTGGACTGGGATTAGCACTCATGACTGCTAGATCAGGTTGATATTTAGTACAAGCGAAGCAACAATTCAATTTCATGTGAAAATGAAAGATGCCTGTATCCTAATTGCATGCTGAAATGTAACGTGCCAGTTGATGATGTGGTAGTCGTGGTCGCATATATCCAGGCAAGGTATAGACATTTGAACGGAAGGATTCAATCATCTGCCATGCAAAGACAGTCAGGAACCTTTGTGAAATGACGATCAGTTCAAGGTTATACCGAATAGAGTTTCCAATACCACATCGGCAAAGTCAAAATGGCCCGTCCAAGAAGCAAAGTCACAAGCATCGGAGCTTTTCCCCACCTTATTACAGCCAAACTACAGGGAAGTTGAGCAGCATTTGTGGTGCATTTGTGCTAATAAAAGAGATGATCAGCATGAATGCGGGGAATGGAAATCGCATGATAATCCGCTGGACTCTCGCGTGCTGACGATATAGACGTCATAGTAGCTACTCGAAGCGTGTCTAGCTGGGGTGCTGGTATGCGGGGAAGATAGCAGTACAAAAGGTTCTTGTCGTTCGTGCAGAGTGAATTTGTAAGTATGATTGTAAAGCCATCAACTACCATCATGTTTTGGTCAAAGATTGCTTCCTTCGCAGGGCTTTGTTTCCTCTTTGCACTTGACCAAGCTTCAGCGCAGACAAAATACGAGGTTCAAAAACCTCCGCTCGATACAGACTGGACTTCCAAGGTGGGAATTAACCCGTGGCCAGAACATCCACGACCACTGCTCAAGCGTGAAGCTTGGAAGAGTTTAAACGGTATCTGGACGTGGAGGGGCAAAGGGGACCTTGGGAACCCTCCTGAAGAAGGACCTTTGGATCGGGAAGTCCTGGTCCCAGCATGTATCGAAAGCGCTTTGTCAGGACTCCAGATTCTAGATGAGCGCGAGTTTTGGTACCAGCGATCTTTCGAGGTGTCCGATGACTGGAAGGATCTGACGTTGCTGCTCCATTTTGAGGCCGTCGACTATAAATCTACTGTGTTTGTGAACGGCAAGGAAAAGACGACTCATATTGGTGGTTACGACAGGTTTACGATTGACATTACAGACGACGTCAAATTTGACGAATCTAATGAGCTGTGAGTTCCCCTCTATGAGCTTTTGTGGATTACGTCTGACACCGCGTTAGACTTGTCTTTGTGAACGACCCGACAGATGACCAAGTCATCCCTCTCGGTAAACAGACCCTGCGACCTAGTCATATCTTCTACCGCTCTTGCTCCGGCATCTGGCAACAAGTATGGCTCGAGGCCGTTCCCAAGGATTACATAACTGATCTGGATCTGTCGGCTGGCGCAGATGGCGAAGGTAAAATTGCCCACGAACTTCCTGACTTGAAGAAAAGACCCTGATTTTTGTATCATAGTCTCTGTTACGGTGCATACCTCAGAAAAGTCTGGTAAGTCCGCAAATGTGGTTATCAAGGGCGCGGATGGCGCGAGCCTTGCATCCCACAATGGAACAACCGACAAAGAGTTCACCTTTACTGCTCAGTCGCCCAAACTGTGGTGGCCAGACTCGCCCACGCTCTACAACCTCACTGTGACACTTGGCAGTGGAGATAAGGTACATAGTTACACCGGCTTTCGAACCATTTCCAAGGGAAAAGTTGAGAATGTCACGAGACCATTGTTGAATGGAGAGTTCGTCTTCCAGTTTGGAACTCTTGACCAGGGCTTCTGGCCTGATGGTCTCTATACACCGCCGAACCGTGAGGCGATGATATCTGATCTGGAGTTGCTCAAAAAGCTTGGGTTCAATATGGTTCGAAAGCATGTGAGTAATCCGATCGTGAAAGTTGATCTAATTTACTCGCTGACGATAATAAGATTAAATATGAACCTCATCTATTCTATCAGGCTTGCGATCAGCTTGGTTTACTGGTTATTCAAGACATGCCCAGCTTGCCAGCTGACGGCAACCGTAAGCCTAACGACGCGGAACAGGCTGAGTTTAGACGACAACTTGAAATCTTGGTTGACCAACACAAGAGCTATCCCTCAATCGTAACTTGGGTAATATGAGAGCCTAGTACCGTGTTTCGTTAATGAACTGACGATTGTAGGTCATTTATAATGAGAGTTGGGGTCAAAAGGATGGAGAGCCGGAGAAGGACTTGACAGAACTAGTGCGCAAACTCGACAAGTCTAGACTCATCAACTCAGTCAGCGGATGGAACGACCATGGATTTGGCGACTTTCATGTGGGTAAGATGCTCGAGCTCAAGACCAAGACTGACATCTACTAGGACAATCATAACTATGCTGCTCCTCAGTGTGGCACCCCCTTTTATTCACAGCCCAAGACTCCGTACGATCCCGAACGGATTGGCATCGCTGGCGAATATGGAGGCATTGGACACAACGTATCGATCGAGCAGTAAGTCTAACTTCATCCCTTAAACCTCAACTCTAACACGTGTCATAGCCTTTGGAATGTTAAGCAAGCCATCGACAGCATCCCAGAGACATACGAGATTAACAAAGACCTTGATTCGTACAACTACCGATCTGGTGTCTTGTTTCGGGACATTCGCGAGCAGACACAACGTTTCGCCTGTAGTGGCGCTGTTTATACTCAAACTAGTGACGTCGAAGGCGAGGTCAACGGATTAATCACATATGATCGTCGATTTGTGCGACCTGACGTTGAGAAGTGGCAGTGCGAGATTGCAAGTGTTTACGAGGCTGCTGCTTCTAGAGGTGGGCGCGGGCTGGATAATACGCGGGATGGAATGGCTGGATCTTTGCTGGACCTGTAGTGATTGAATGCACATCTCTCTTCTTACCACTCAGTAATACAAATCTATGACTATAGTGACTATTGAGCTGAGAATACCCACTGATCACGGGATCTGTCAGCAAGGATAGTGTTGCCACCGGCCACGTATGCCGACTCAACTACTTGCACGGAGCAGCTTTCGCACCTCAACTATTCATTGATGACCCAGAAAATCAGCTTAAACCATCATGGCAGCGAGCGAAAAGTCTACAAGCCGTAACGATCCTTCAGGTGCGATAACCCCATCAAGCTATGGCTTTGCTAACCTGTGTAGGCTCTGGAAAGGAAATGGCAGATGATTGGCAGATTGTGACTGAAGAAGATGGACAACTTTCTGAGCATTTCGAAAAGTTAGAAAAGCCGGGTACTGAGGGAGAGAAGGACGCAAGCAAGCCTCCAACGGAGAAGAGTGTAGTGGAGGATGAAGGCGATGCAACAGATGGTAAATGGGCAGATATGCAGCCACAGAACGGAGGCGTATACTCGCATGGAGAGGTTAAAGCTCCAAGCTATCCATCATTCACCGGAAACTGGTAAATGGGCGTTTCGCAGTGATCGATGTGGATTGGTCGCTTGCCCCTCACAACGCAAGGGCCAGATCATCAGCCGACAAACGATCCATGCTCACAGAATGAATGGCGAATGTGAAGTGGGGAAAAGTGCTGTAGCCTCTGGAGGCTTTAGCAACAGCAGAAACGACATGCAGTAACCATAGAGCAGAGTTCAGAACTCATCGGTACAAGATGTAAAAGGTATCAATCAGTAAGAAGAAAACAAGAGTTTGGAACATGTGGCATTTTCAGTTGCGCAGCTGCGTCAGCCTCTCCGGCAACACCCTTGGCCACTTGGCTCTTGTGAATCCTGCACCAGTACGTATTAAAACTCAGTTCACTCTTGCGACTTGTGTACGCTGAATGCAAGTTCATATGTCTCATTGCTCGGACCCTCGGGTAAATGGTTACATACTTATACTTTTGAGCGCTCGGCATATGACCATCGTCCAAACAGAGGTCTAGTTGTGTAAACTTTCATGCAATGGCGCCCCAGCAAGTCAGGGTCTTTGACAGCTGGCGCAGACCGTGGACATTCAGCTCAAGCTAGCTTCACCAGTCAAATTCTCACAGTGTCATACCTTTCTGACAGTGAGCAATCGGAGATTATACCTTTCGGGAAGGTGTCCAGGAACGGCTGACTGAAAGTTTTGTACCTATGCTGTTGGGTCGCGACTTGAAGCAACAACGCTGCATTGTAGTACGTAAAAATAACACTACCCGCACCTTCTCGTACCATTCGAGTAATAAATTGGCCAATCGCGCGACTTGACGATGAACATCGGCAGTGACTCCACAGCAGGACCTGAGCGCTATGTACAACTTGGGATGATTAGAGCTGGCCCACAGATGTGATTTTCGCAACGGATGACAAGGCCTGAGAGCCACGAGCCTTTTCATGTGCGTTAATTAAGACCTAGATTAGAGTAGTTGCTCAGTAGGTAAGCTCAATTATGGACCTGGGCATGCCCTGCTGGCGTGCCGACTTTTCCGGTCCGCAAAGCACAAAGGAAATGTAGGTTGGCACAACGGAGTATCGGGGTTTGAGTTTTAGCTACCGACAGGCCCACTAGCGGGGAAATTCCCCTACGGGCCGACCTCTCTTCTGCATGGGTTAGCTATACTCTATTCACCTTATTTCGTCAACTCCAGGACCTCCCAACTCGTTGCACATCCGAATCTTTCTATCTGTTTGTTCGCTCCCTATGGTTCAGTAAAAAAAAAAAAAGCCCATGAGACTTGAGGGCTTGACCGCCAGTCTCTTGGCGTACACACAGATCAACTGGTCCCGCTGGACACCTTGTCAGGTCATCTTACAGCTCATGGTTCTCTATGCATGTTGGTTGCTAGCGCCAAGAACACGAAGGTGAGATAGTGGGGTGCTCGACATTCAAGACTCGGGAACATCAGGCCTTCCAATATTTCTCTCCTGGATACTACGAACGGGTTTTGGTTTCCTACGATCAAGGGCAACTATAGCCTGAATTGTAAGGCTAGACTCGAATCATGGCATAGTTACAGTCACTGCCGTCATCTATAAAAGGAACCTGTTCCTCCTCCATCTGTCCATCCCAATAGTCACTCCCAGCCATCCCAAGTACAGACTTCAACACCAACTAAACATCAGTTAAAACGGTCAAGATCACCGCCCTCGCTGTCGCCGCCCTGGCCGCCTTTGCGCCCATTGCCGAGGCCAAGAACTGCAAAAAGGGATTGTCCTACTGTGGTTACGTTCTTCTGAGAAGAGGTGAGACACTCTGTCATCCTGCAGCCCGTCTTCTGAGAGATGCTAACCTTTCCTCAGGAAACTATTATAACCAGATTGATGCCGCTCTCAAGAACGCCGGTCAGAGCACAAGCAACAACCATGTCAACGATTCTCTGTTCTACTGCAGGGGTGGAAACAATGGAGATATCTCCTTCACCCAGTACTGCGGCAAGGGCTGCAAGGATGGAGGAGACGGCAACAACGACAAGTGTTAAGTTTCCATAGAGATAGCTAGGCCAATTCGAACAACCTTTAACGAGGTTAAAGAATATGAGATAATTTGACGATACCGCTCATTAAGAAAAAGTCATAAAAGCTCTGTCAACCTTCATAAAAGCAGAGTATGTACCTGTTTTATGTATCATGTCATTCGCTTAACTGCACATGGTGGAGAAACCACAATAATTAGCCATGTATTCCCACTTCCCCATGATCTGATGTCGGTGGCTTGCAATACCTTGGAACAGATTCCTCTCCTTTGCATGATATCAATTAAACTAAAACTAGGCCACGCTTTTTAATATCAACCACATTTTGGTAGACCCTTCGATTCAACCATGACATAGCCGAGCTGGACATCCTGAGCTGAGTAGGCAGACAGACAGGAATGTACATATTATCGAGAATACGTTTCCGACAAACGGCTCAGGTTTGGCTGTTGGATAAGATAATTATATGGCCGTTCGGCCTCAACTAAACGTCCTTGACAACTCAATGACAGACGTCTATCGCTAATCGAACAATAGTACATTATTTCGTTCTATTTTCATTATAATTTGAACTCTCGTTGGAGATTGGAAAATGAGCAATTGACCTGACCTATCACAACAATCTTTTGGTGGCTCTTGACGAGAAATATGGGTCTCGTAAACTTCCCAAAATGGTAATCGTTTTTACGAGCCGTGCACACTAAATGACGAGGGTGTCTCAAAGCGAGACGTGATGCTACAAGAATGCCCTTCAACCTCAGAAAAGAGATCTCCCTTTTTCCAATGTACTTTGTGCTTCTCAAATTTCTTTTCATCCCCTCTCGAATATCATCTTTTTGATGTCACCATCTCTTCTTGACCTGTCTTTCGTGATCATTATCAAGGCTTGTTCGACTAACAAAGGCCAGTAGTCGAGAGTAAGAACACGCTTCACGTATCTAATTCGCGTACATCCCAGTGCTGATTGCCTCCGGGAAACAGGTCAACAAATTCTATCCTTTCGCCGCAATGGCATCCACCGATCGACCATCGTCCAACGAAGGACAGAATAGAGAGAAGCCTATTGCCATTACCGAACACCCTCAACAATCAATAAGAACCCCTAAAGTCGCCGACTACATTCGAGTTTTCAGTTATGCAACAAAATGGGATTTTTTCATCTACGCCCTCGCCTCGTTCGCTTCCATCGGTGCTGGAATCACTATGCCTCTGATGAACATCATCCTGGGCCAGCTCGTCGACCAGTTCACAGACTACTTTAAAGACATGACCAGTATGTCTAAGGGTGATTTCAAGGGAATCTTGAACAAACAGGCTCTCTACATCACGGCTCTTTTTCTAGCCCGATGGGGTCTCAACACAATCAACAAATACTGCTTCCGCATGATCGGAATACGTTTGTCATCTGCGGTGCGCCTTCACTATCTCCAGTCTCTCCTCGCTCAGTCCATCCATGTCATCGACTCGATGCCTGCGGGAGCACCCGCCACTGCCATTACTGCTACAGCCAACACCCTCCAAGTAGGTATTTCCGAGCGCCTCGGAACCCTGCTGGAGTTCAATGGTACCATCTGGGCTGCAATAGTCGTTTCTTTCGTATGGAGCTGGGACATCACATTGGTCACATCATCTCTCATTCTGTACATGCTTACTGTTTTGTCTGTCTCGATGCCTATTCTTGTCAAAGCTCAATCGGCGACCGCTGCAGCAGACGCACAAGGCACCGCTATCGCGAGCGAGGCACTGCAAGGAATCCGTCTGGTTATGGCTTGCGGTGCCCAGTCTCGTGTCATATCTCGCTATCAAGAATGGGTCCAGAAGGCAATGAAGGAAGGCCAGAAAATGGCCCCATTCATGGGCCTTCACCTGGGTTTGATTGTATGTTCATGCCCAAGTTCACCACATGATGATACATCGTTACTAATATCTCGCCAGTTCTTCGGTGTCTTCGGTACCTTTGGACTTGCTTTTTGGTACGGCACACAGCGTTACATCTCAGGCGCGATAGACAACCCCGGTGTCATAATTATCGTCCTCATGTGTGTTATGATGATACTCACATCATTAGAACGTATTGCAACGCCCCTCATGGCTGTAAGCAAAGCTATGGTTGCTGCTTGTGAGTTCTTCACTGTTATTGACGCACCTCTCCCTCCTTCTGGTGTTCTCAAGCCGGACCTCGACGCGGGTGACATCATCTTCGACCGTGTAACGTTTGAATACCCTAGTAGACCGGGCGTTCGTGTCTTGGACGATTTGAGCTGTTCTTTCCCTACCGGACAGAACACTGCCATCGTTGGACCATCTGGTTCTGGTAAGAGTACTGTTGTCGGCTTGCTCGAACGATGGTATTCTCTAAAGAAGCATCACGCTCTTCCTCGTGTCGTCGAGGCCAAGCCGCAGGGTAAGCCCGATAAGGACGACGAAGCACAGCCCTCAGAGGACAACACAGTCTTCCCTCCTATGCTGGCTGGCAAAATCACCATTGGTGGACATGATGTGGAAGATTTTGATCTCAGGTGGTGGAGATCTCAAATCGGGCTAGTACAACAAGAGCCCTTCCTTTTCAACGACACAATATTTGGCAACGTTGCAAGAGGTCTTGTAGGCTCGGAATGGCAAGACTGCCCTGACACGAAGAAGCGCGAGTTAGTTCAATGCGCATGCCAAGAGGCTTATGCAGACGAGTTCATCAATCGACTTCCAGATGTATGTCCCAACGACTGTCACTCGACGCCAGGATTATGATGCTTACATGGAAATTTAGGGCTACGACACGCGTGTCGGCGACGGTGGCGCAAAGCTTTCGGGAGGCCAAAAGCAACGCCTAGCTATCGCGAGAAGCATCATCAAGAAGCCTAGAATCATTATACTGGATGAAGCCACTAGCGCCATCGATGCCAAAAGTGAGATGATTGTTCAAGCTGCTCTTGATAGGGTTACGCAGAGTCGTACTACTATCACCATTGCCCATCGTCTCTCGACGATCAAGAAAGCGGATAACATCATTGTCCTACAACATGGAAAGGCTGTTGAGCAAGGCTCACACACCGATCTCATGTTGAACAGCTCTGGAGTTTACTACTCGTTGGTCCGAGCACAAGCTTTGCATGGTACGGAACAAGCAGCAAGTCAACCTCTACGGGATGATCAATCAAACCAGCATCTTGCTGACGACAACTTTGACGAGGTTTCTGCTCCTACGCGGCCAGTTCAAGACGAGATTCCCAAAGAAACTCGAACTCTCTTCAATAGCTTTGGAAGGCTTCTGTACGAACAACGAGCGAAGTGGCCCAACTACCTCGGTATCATTCTCTCATCCATGGCTGTCGCGGCTGGAACTCCCATACAAGCTTGGCTGTTTGCGAAAGCCCTGGGAGTATTCCTGCTCCAAGGTAATGAGTTGAAAAGCGAAAGCCAATTCTGGGCTCTCATGTGGTTTGCTCTGGCTGGAGGTGTTGGTCTTGGGTATGTTTCTGAGGGCTGGATTGGTATGCGCATGCAATACTATGTCAGTGCAGTGTACAAATCTCAGTATCTCGGTGATATGCTGTATCAGAAACTCGTCTACTTCGACCAAGAAGACAACTCCCACGGCTCACTGAGTTCAAGGATTTCAAGTGACGCAAAGCAACTGGAGGAGCTTCTCGGCATCAATCTGGCCCTCATGCTCTCAGCCATATTCAACGTCATGGGTTGCGCCATCATCTCCCTCGTATTTGGCTGGAAGCTTGGGCTGATCGCTATGTCTGTTGCTCTACCAGTCATGATAGCTGCTGGTTGCTGGAAATACAAGCATGAAGTCCATTTCGATAAGATGAATGCGGCTGTCTTTACTGAAAGCTCGCAGTTCGCCACTGAAGCCATCGAAGCCATCAGGACTGTGTCCTCACTAACATTGGAAGACACAATCAACAACCGCTATCGCCAGCTCTTGGACAACCACGTCAAAGAGGCAAACAGAAAAGCGCAGTGGACTTCTGCAATCTTTGGCTTCGCGGATAGCGTCGGACTCGGCTGCCAAGCGTTGCTTTTTTGGTACGGTGGAGGCTTGCTAGCCAGTGGCGAGTACACGATGGAAGCGTTCTTTGTATGCTACATGGCTGTTATGCAAGGATCCGAGGCCGGCAGTCAAGGATTTGCTATGGCACCGAATGCTGCACAAGTGAAAGCGTCTGCAAACCGAATCCTTGATGTGCAGAGATCTGTCCACTCTGATTATGCGTCGAAAGCTACCCTCTCAGCTGAGATCGGTGGTGGTCTTGATGGTGGAATCAAGATTGAGTTCCGGAATGTCTCATTCAAGTATCCCACCAGAGACGTCTCTGTATTTAACTCGTTGAGCCTCACCATCGAAAAAGGGCAATACGCAGCCTTTGTCGGCGCTTCTGGATCCGGCAAAACAACAATCATTTCCCTCCTTGAACGATTCTATGACCTGGAGCCCGGCAGTGGCGCGATTACATGTAATGGCCAAGACATCAAGAGTACAAACGTGTACCAGTATCGGCAGGCTCTTTCTCTCGTCTCCCAAGAATCTGCCATGTTCCGAGGATCCATCCGCGATAACATTCTCTTTGGAGTTGCCGACCCTGATTCTGTTTCCGATGAACGAGTCCATGAGGTCTGTCGCAATGCCTTCATCCACGACTTCATTGTGTCTCTACCTGAAGGATACAATACCAATGTTGGGCACAAAGGTGTATCGATGTCAGGAGGGCAAAAACAGCGTATCGCCATTGCTCGTGCTTTGATCCGTGATCCCATGATTCTACTTTTAGACGAAGCAACATCAGCTCTTGATTCAGAGTCTGAGAAAGTCGTTTCCGCTGCTATTGACACAGCCCGGCACGGTCGAACTGTGATCTCCGTAGCACATCGTCTCGCGACTATTCAGAACGCTGATGTCATCTTTGTCTTTGATGACGGGAGGGTGGTAGAAAAGGGAACGCACGCTGAGCTTATCAATAAGCAGGGTATTTACTGGGAAATGGTGAGTCAATTTTTGTTTTGCCCTTGACCTTCACTGACTCGCTTTTAGTGCCAAAACCAGGCTCTGGATCAATAGCACTTCTCACGTATCATCGGCAGGACGTCTTCTGATAACAGCTCTACATGCTCCTGATACCTTTCTTCATTGCTTTTCTTTTTCTATCAATGTTCTTTACTTTCTACCAGCATAGAGGCATTACCTTACTACATTTATGGCTATTAAGCTCGCATATATGTTCGTTATATCTAGACCAGTTACTCGACAAAAAGCTAGCAAAGTTTAAATCGTACATTGCTGCACATCACTTGTTTTTTTACTGCGTATCTACTCCACCAATTCTGGCCAGAGAGCCAACACATCACTGAAAAGCGGCTTCCCAGCTGCAGAGAGCGGTCGTCTTTTCCACTGAACTGCTTCAGCATTGCTCTTGACCTCAGCAGTTTCTTCCACGAGTTGCCATTCCCCAGAGATCAAATCCTTTTCCAAGAAGCATAAGACAATACGGTCACCGCCTTGTTCAAACAAATATTCCCTCCGTAAAAGTCGATGCCACTGCTCCAAAGCTGTCCCCTCGGATGCATTAATCCGTTCTACAGTTCTGTTTCGTAGGGCAAGCAAGTATAACGAGTAGGCATTCCAAATTCCATCCTGGCCGGGGTAGTCCTTGAGCATCCATGTAGCCTCGTCGCGAAGTAATGGGTCGCGGCAAAATAGCGAGGTGAGAAATAGGTTCATAGACAGATTACACTGCAGAGACAACCGCTGTGCTGGATTTTCTAGGTCTCGTTTGGCTACGCGAAGACTTATCTCCGCAAGTGAAAGAAACTCCCGGAAGAGGGGTGTTTTGGCGATAACTAGTTCAATGTCGTAGAAATGCGTAAGATCGTCAAATGTGTAGGTGCCCAAGTAATGCATTCGAAGGTGAAGAGCCCTAATATAGTCTGTAGATGCAGGATCAGATGTGATGGCGCGATTAAAAATGGGCATGAAGGCAGCTTCCAGGGCCCGCATTTCCCTTGTAGAGATGTCGCAAATTTCTCGGATTCTGGGGTCGGCGGTGACATGTTTCCATAACTCGGAAACATCGTTCGGGTTCGTTGAAGTCAGAATACCAGATCTGTGTACAGCTTCCATCAAGATCGGGCCTATAGAAACCTTTGCGCTTCGGCCCGTTATCCAGTATTTCTCGAAGTCGTCAAGGCTATCGAGAACAGCTGGTAGTCCTTCAGTTGGTGTATATGAGCGAGGTAGCTTGGCTATCAGTGCCACAAAGGTTTCAACTGTTTGCTTCTTGGTCCGCAGGCCCCTTGCAAAGTTTGGGATTACCGGGCTTCGGCCGATATCACCACGCAGGATCAATCGCGTTTGTGGGAGGAGATGGGAAAAAATATCCCCCAAAACTGCGATGAGTGGTTTTGGATTTGGCGCAAAGGATGTCATTAGATGTGAGTCTTGATCGGTCAACAAAGCCAGTAACATTGCCAATCCATGGTTGATATGATCCAGGGCAGCTTTCCTGTTTCCTCTGAGTATTTCAAAGCATAAGAAAAGCATTGAGAGAAATACTGCGTCTTGTATAGAAGCCTGTTGACTTTGCAATCTCAAGGCGTGACAATAATGAGCCACCGCATCGAGGTAATCCGCATCTTCCCTGCTAGATTCATTACCTGTAACTTCAAGTGAGGCCACAGCATAATGCTTGGTCTTATAGTGCCACTTGCTCAGAGCCCCTATAGCGATGGCAGCATGGCGTACAGTTGTGTTAACACGAGCAACCTGTGGTAATATCACCGCCCATAGATCAGTGCTGAACCCTGCAGCGATCCACGGGCTTTGTACGGTACGTACAAACTCCTCAAAATACAGTATACCTCTGGCATTCTTGAAGTCAAGTGAGTCGTTAACAAGATGCAGTTGCGCTCTAGGAGGTGCTGCACGAGTGATTTGCTTCGAGTCCCATCGTACCTGCACAGGAGAAACAGTCCGTTTCTTCTTGATGACTACATAACCCTCGCAATCTCGTCTGTTTCTCACGCAATTGCCGCATTTTGGTTTCGCCTCATCGCATTTGACGTGGCGCTTTTTGCAGGTGATGCAACCTGTTCGAACCTTGCTAGTGCTTGTACGAGAAATCTTTGGTTTGATAAGTCTGTAAGTTATGTCATTTTAGGAGACGAAGACCCAGATCAATGGTGTAAATTGTCTTACATTGATAATTCCTTGGTACGTTCAGCCAATATGCTTGCAGTTTCCTCCATATCGATGCCGCCCGGTACTTGAAGTATGACGAAGCGAGATAGGCCAACGAAGGTAGCCTAATCCATCTAGTAAGCCGAGACTATTGCATTGGCGGGGTCCGACAATACCCCGAAACGCGCCGATCATTGTTCCGTCAACATACTCCAACAGACTATATGTGGCGATGACTATCCAGTGTTCGTTACCAGACCTTTTATTTTTCGGACCTCCCGTCGCATGAACAATTTCTTTAAATTCCGCTACCTTGCAAGTCGAGGCGGCCATGCGCTGGTGATATAGTTTGGCGTCAACTAAAATTAGCGTAGTGGCCTGATATGTGTTTGTGGTCGGGTATTCATCATCCTCACGATATATCGAGGTGGCTGTTGACTCTCATTTACTAGAGAATTCGACATATGGTGGGGTTGAATCAGATCACTTTTCTTACTTACCAAAAACCACCAACTTCAGACCGTTTCCGCTCGGTCCAACCGTCAGGTTACCCTGCTGTTGGATCACCCTCGATTCAATCTGTTTACCGGGCTGTTGGTTCAGTGTGCAGGGGGGAACCAACAACAAACGGGAACGGGAACGGGAACGGGGTACGGACAGTCTAACTTGCTCCCCACCAAGATTAAGTTTTCGATCGCTTGAGCGAGTAACTCCTCATGACAGTTTTTAGACCATCTGGAAAAAGGAAACAAAGGCGTGAAATTGTTGTCATGACGCCTTCGCAAGTATCAGTGTCCGTAAGCACTGTGGGTCATCCTCTCCCAATCTCATCCAATCAACAGTAAGACGTAGGACGGAAAAAGGGACTTGACAATGACGCAAAGTTAGCTGTGATGAGAGGTACTCATTAACAGCTGTCAGCAACTAATTTGAGGATCGATCCACTAGCAACCCCCCGTCAATTTTGCCTTGGCGCACGCTAAGAGAGGCGGAGCAGACAACACGCATTCGACGCCGAAATTGAGGCATTGTAAATGTCAACCGCAATTTACAAGTACGATACTGTATATCGGTGATGTCCTTTTGTAATTGTCGCCGAGAACAGACAGTGATTGAGTCAATTTTGCGGCCAAAAGATATGCGTGTACGACTTGACACTGTCGACTACCTGCCTGCCTGTCCTGTACCGCCAAAAGGAGTCTGGAAAAGACCATCATGATCTACCTTACCGAACTTGTCCGACGCAAAGATACAACGAACGATGTTGCCGTACTTCTGGCCAAGTCAGAACAGAATTAGAATAACACGTGCCAATGTCTTTGGCCTCATCTAGTCTATTATTGGCAAGAGACGCAGGGCTGAAGGGGGGAAAAGAAAGTCCAGGACTTCCACACCACCAAACCTGAGCATTCATGCCCCCCCTTTAGCGCAAGCTGAACCAGCTAAGCCCCTACAAGATCGTCTCCCGCGCCCCAGTCATGTCACCCGTTCTGCTGCTGGCGGGTCTAGACCCCTGGAACCGCGGAGGGATTATGAAACCAGGCTCCATGGCAATTATTGCAGTTTGGCCTCTCAGTCCCAGATCTGCATTTGACAAGCTGGGGCCTGCTATAAAGCTTACGTTAGCCCTAATGTTCTTGACGTTTCATGGAACGTGAGACGCCTGTCCCTTTTTCTTTGCATCATCTTGGCATTGCTTAATTCTTGACCCTTGTTTCCGACTTCTTTCTCTGCCACGTCTGGTCATGGTTCGCGCCGGTTTGCAGCTTCGACCTCTGGCATTCTTCTCTGCGCGTGCTCACTGTCCCTACGCCATTTGTCTCTAATTTCGCGCCGGGCCTTTGCGCCAACGACAGCGCAATTGGCCACTGTCCTGCGTCCCCTTGGCTTCCGTCCATCATGATCATTCCAGCGCCCGCCAAGGTTATTTTGCGCTTTCTATCAACCATACTCTCGCGCTTCGCCAATCGCCGCTTCTTTTTCACCTTCACAGCCTTGGCTGTTTTGAACGCCAAACTTGTCCATATTTACGACCACCAGGAAGCCGTCCACCCACACCTATGGCGAGAATGGTCTTACTCCTTCGTTGGCCAAGACATGGCCCTCCTTACTGTAATTCGACTCCTTCTTGACCACTGGATTGTCGGTCTGCCGTTCATTATTCGACTCCTCGTCACCTTCTTCAATGGCATCTTCATGGTCTACAATGCCGCTATCAGCATCGTCTTCGTCTCCTTTTACCTCGTCGCCGGTTCCGAAATCCACCTCCGAAACGTTTCTCTCCCTACCGATCCCTCGTCACGAGCCCTCATGCTTTCGGGAAGTCTGTCATTCGCGCTGGTGCTGTGCATGACCTTCTCCTTTGCCTGGGCACTCCAAAATATCTGCTACGGTCTGTTTGGATACCCTGCAGACATTGCCAATTGGCCGTTCGCTGTGACATGGCGCTTGTCACGCCAGATTCTGCTTCTTAATAACAGCTATTCGAAAGTCCCACAATTCGACGTTGAAGAACAGGCCGAAACCCCTTCCCACGAACACGAAGATATCTCGTCCGATAATAATACTCGATCGAACCAGGCGGGACCTCGCTTCACCCCTAGAATCCTTTATATTGTCAATTTGGTGGCTTACGCCTTGGCTACCCTGTTTATCTTAATGCTTGCTTATGCTGTATCTGAACGGCCGGCTCATCAATCCCTCATATTTCTTTCGTGGACGCCAGCTCTTCTTCCGTTTGTCGATCTATCAGCCTCGTCGCCCCTTCTACAGAATTTGCCCACACTACGCGGGGCTGGCATTCAACGCCAGTGGGATAAGAAGTCAGCTCTCAGCAAGCCGATAAAACTTGATTGGCTCCCAAATGATACAAAGCTCAGTGGATTTGAGGACTGGTATGAAGACAGAAACCATTACAACGCAGACGTCGATCCCCTAAGAATCTCGAATCTCGACCAGGATCTCCTCTCCGAATTACGCAATAAACTACAAGACGTACCCATCAGACACGTTCTTCTCTTCTTTCTCGAGAGCACAAGGAATGACGTGTTCCCAATAAAGAACAACAGTCTGATTTGGAACACCCTCGCCGAGAGTTATCCCGACCATAAGCTACCGCAGGTCGCGCAAGACCGGCTTGCGACTTTGACCCCGACAGCCAATTTCATCACGGGCGACTACGATGATGGGTTCAAGCACGCCGAGGCGGACAAGGTGAAGCGAGGTGGGGTCCATTTTTCTAATGCCCATACGACTGCAACATATACAATCAAAAGCTTGGTTGGTACGCTTTGTGGTATCTCGCCATTGATGGCAGACTTCAACCTCGAGTATGAGCACCATGTTTACCAACCATGTCTGGCACAGGTCTTCAACGCCATGAACCAAGTGAGCATTCGGGATGATGACGTTTCGTCAGCGAATGCCGACTCCAAATGGCAGTCATACTTTTACCAAGCTGCAACCATGGCATACGATAAGCAGCATGAATTGATCTCCAAGCTTGGATTTCCTGAAGAACATATCATTAATCGAGAATATCTGCGAGCCAAGAACGCGACACACGGCCCCGTCACTTTGCCCAACATCAACGCCTTTGCCTTTGAAGAGGATCCGCTTGAAGACTACATCCGCGATGCTTTCGTTTCGGCTAAGGAAAAGGACGAGCGCGTTTTTCTCACGCATCTGACGAGCACCAGTCACCACGCCTTCAAGATGCCTGAGCACGAAAAGTACATCCCCGTTGCTAATGGTCTTGATATGTTGTCGCATTACATCAATACCGAGGGTTATGCGGACAAGTGGCTGCGGAAAGTCTTGAACTTATTGGACGAGCAGGGTGTAGCCAACGAAACTCTGATAGTATTTGTCGGAGACCATGGTCTTTCGTTACCTGAGAACAACATTGTTTCTCCCTACTATAACCCGAATGTGGGCATTGACCACGTTCCCTTGGTACTATCTCACCCATTACTTCCGGCCTTTGATGTCCACGATGCAGTTCATTCGTCACAAATACTACCAACCATTCTTGACATACTTGTTGAGACGGGATCCTTGAATAACGCAAGTCAACAAGTAGCTTCTGATCTCGTCCGCAACTATGAAGGACAATCTCTTATCCGTCCACAAGTCAAACAGAATGAGGCAACCGAGCAGGGCAACTGGCAGTTCACTATTGTCAACCCTGGTCGGGCCATGATAACTGCTCGTGATGCGCGCTACCCTGAGCGACATCTTGTTATCCCACTCATCGATAATGTTGAGTGGCGCTTTAGCAACCTTACCAGCGACCCTACCGAGCAATCTTCAGTTCAAGGGTTTGACTATGGCGCATTTACAGACAGTGTTGAGGCAAAGTTTGGCACTGATGTCGACGGCCGTGATGGCGCAGGGGTTGCGCGATGGATCGAAGAAGGTGCTTCCATAGCCCGATGGTGGGCAGAAGAAAATAGCAAACGATGGCGTTATGGGCCCTACTCGAGCTGAAAGCACGAGAAAAGGGATTGTTAATGTTTTGTTGATTTCAGCATAGAATTTTGCGTTTGGTTACGGCATCTGGCATATTCCATGCTCAGCAACATGGAAAGCAAGCATATTCATAAATAGCGTGGCAGTTATCATTATGTATTCTTTTCGTATATGGGTATCTAAATTTTCCAGAATGTCTTGGTTCCCTATTCGCCATGAAACGGGGCACTTATGGACAATACAATATTGTTTTCCGTTGAATCTTCAGCATAAATCGATGGTGTCCTAGGGAAATCACCAATAAGTCAAATGCTGTCCAAAGTGCTACAGCAACCAGATTCATGGCGAGAGTAATCTCTTGGCTAGATCACCAGTCTCATTCAAACTCTAAATGACCTAAACACTAGCAACATGTGAATCATGTAGCATCATCATGGTATATGTTTCCGAAGCTCAAATCATACAAAAGCTACAAAACTTCGCCCTTGGTTCATTGCTTGACCGTTTTCGACTTTCGACTTAGTTTCCACGACAACTTATTCGACCATCGGGAGCCCGAAGAATCAGACTTACTTCTCGTTGCCGCGTGTGGAACTTGTAGCTGATCTCTGTCTCCGTCACCTGGTGTGTTGCCTTCGAGCTCTGGCGGCTGCACGTGCATCTCGACTAGCTTGTTGGCTAGTGAAAGCTCAATAGTGGTCGTTGTGCCGGTAATACTTGAGTTTACCAGCCCCGAGCCGTCTTCTGTGCCAATCTCAGTCGAGTCGAGCTCTACAGCTGGCTGTCTTTTATCAGACTTATCACTGTTTAACAGCCTCGATTGATCAACTTCATCAGCCGGTAATTCTGATATCAGAGGTGCCGTGTCCATCTCAACCGGCCCACCAGGTGCCATATCGACGCCGACACTTGAAGGGCTTCGGAGAGATGAACAATCTGGAGGAGTGTCAAAGCGGTTCCGGTAGATGACATCCTCTACAGATGAACGCAGTTTGTTGAACTTGAAGCCTACTGTAAGATTCTTGAGTGGGATCATCTGGTCGATCTCGTCGTGAACCTGTTGCTGTAGTCGTTTTTCTTTGCCATTGAAAGTTGTGATTGACGCTTTCGCGTAGTATTTGGCTGCGTCTTCAATCTGCTTGATAGACACATACTTTCCATCATACCGAAACGAACGCTCGAGGATGAGAATCATATCGCACGAGCACTTGAGCAACATCCTGGCTGTCGGAGGAAGTCCAAGGATACAGCCAGCAGCACCTACAAGGACACCAATGCCCAACGTTGGCACCGCGACACCCACCGCAACGACACTGACTGCAGCAAACTGCGACAAGGAAACCTTGAGGTATTCCTTGAAGTTCTTCATAACAATATTCGACATTATTTGCTCAATCTCGGCGGGAGCCGCCTTGGGGAAGCCAAAGCACTGTAGAACGTGTTCACAAATGAGACGTGAGACAGTGGGCGTGCCGATCATGCCGGAGCAAGGTAAGGGGACAGCAGCGGTGCGAATTGCATGGGTTCCTAGTCTCATAACCTCTGTAATCGCTGAGTTGATCTTCTGTTCAACATCAACGACTTGAGCGGCAACACAGAAGAGACGTACTCGTTCGTCAACGATGAGGTCGAGGGTTTGAGAAAGTAGATCCCTTACTCCAGCCTCGTCATCTACCACTATTAGTAACTCGCCTAAATTGCATATATCAGAATGCTTACTCTTTGAAAGACAGCAATATCCATCGGCCTTGTAGTGCTCGATGTGCGATAGTTGATTCCTCAGCTCGGTGAATTGTTCTTCAGCTAGTGCATTGGCCTTTTCTTCGGCGAGTCTTTTGGCTTCTTTGTAATCGCCCGTCTTCTCCATAATTTCGTCCAGAAACTGCGACTTTCGATAACCTGTGAGTTTATCCTTCTTTGTGCCAACAACGAAAACGGGAACCTGGTGGGAGTATTGGGCAATAGTGGCGAACGTCAATTTATCTGCTTCCTCGATTCGTGAAACATCCGAGTCAACGCAGAACCTGTAACTATATCAGTGACCGCAGTCTCGAATCATCGCACCAACTTACCAAATAACGTGGAGAGCCTCGGCGGGATCTTCCTGGAACGCTCTATGTCTAAGAAACTTTGCGATCAGGTCAAGCTCGGTGTCGCTGCCGGCCTGCCAACCTCTGGAATCGTGGATCAAAAGTCCCGGGTGCTTGGGGGATTCAAAAGCGACATTGATATCGTGAACGCCCTGATCATATGTCAAAGACTCATCGGTCATCTCAACGCCAAATATCTTGTTAATCAACGTCGATTTTCCAACACCCGTCTTTCCGCACACGAGGATTCGGAAGGCTTTGACACCACTTGCTTCAAGCTGCATCTCTCGAAGCCATGGGGCCATCGCGTCTTCTTCGGCAATAAGATATGACTCTTGGAAATTGGAGATTGGCTTCTTGAGGAGTTTAAAGTTGTTGAGGTCATTGTGCCGAGGGTATCTATCGAGAATGCAGAATAGCGAAGGGTGTATCATGTTGCCGTAAGGCCCTGTAGCTTGTTAGCAGCGCTCCGATGCTCGAATAGATTGTCCTACCACCATCGCGCCAGCCTTTCAATGCGCCGTCTGAGTCAAAAGTCTTGCGATTAGCAGCGCGTTTGTAGCAATCCGTGTCAAGTTTGATGGCATGAACATCGATTCCCGAAGCTGACTTTTTACCATGGGTGCTCTGAAGATCAAACATGCTGATTCGGAGCCCATTCGTGTACTGAGGGCGCCACTCAATCTCCTCTGACCCATCTAGCGTCGGGAGACTTCCCGCATATTGAGGGAATATCAGCGCGATGGGACAGTCGCTATCTTTAGAATCCTTCACACTGTTCAAGTAAAGACCTGAGTAGATACTCTCCAGAATCATCCACTGTAGTGGATACAGCGAAAGACCATCTTGAGCTGTACCACCGATCATGTCCTCGTGCGTACCCAAGAACCATGCTTGGATTAATGACCGGCTTGTCATATCAGCATCTTCTGGGATGTTGAAGATCTCAGGTACTTTATTGGAGCGGTTTTCGTTGATTGCTAATGCGTGACGAACGGTTTCGATACTTGGGTTGAATGAGATATCGTATGATGTTTTTGATGCATGAGCGATGGTGTCGAACAAGCCAACAAAAGGTATCCGAGGAGGACTATTGGCTTCACTCTTGATCTTCTGCATCAACTGGGGTCCTTTTTTGAAGTCGTCCTCCAGCTGCGCTTTGATGAGGCTGATGGTCGCGTCAAATAGCTCATCGAAAGATTGAGATCTCGGTAAGCCCATACGATGAACAATACCAGCAACGGCACGAGCTATAAATGCGCCATGTCCAGATCCGTACAGCCAAAGCTCATCTTCTGGACGCTCAAGAGTGAGGCAGACATCTTTAACGATGTTCTTGATGAGAACGTTTGAGTCGTCACTCGTCAAACTCCTCGATTTGAAACGATCGGCGAGCTTTGTGACAGTACTGGGCGCAACATAATATTTGGGAATTTGTGCTACAGGAACCCCATTAGAAATGATCAGGCCGTCGTGCACTAGTTGCTTGATTCTGTGGACGCTGGAAGAATTCGTATCTTCTGGAGCTAATTAGCCTAGCTTGTCAAATGCGAAGGGAGGACTCACTTTTGGACTCGCGCGGCTCGCATCCATCAATCAATACCACGAGCCGTTTGATAGATCTCTTTTCAGACATTTTTCGTAAGCAAATACCCACACGCGTAACCGGGAGAGGAAATATTTATTGTATGTCAGCGACACCGAATATTTAAAGGACCCTGGCAATCATGAATCGAGCGGGGGAGCTTGCTGACATTATTGAGGTGGCGCTCCATGAGACCGTTTCTGATGATAAGCGCCCTTTCCAAAACGAGTAGAAGATGGTCAGCGTAAGCAAGGCTGCACATTAGCCTGGAAGGATTCCCTCCACTTCAAGACCATCAGGGCCTCAAGAACGGAACTCCGAGTCCCGTTGGGCTTTGTGTGGGCAGTTTGAAGCGTTTGGTGTTGTCGCACAAGTCGGGCTGTATGGTCAATCACGCCTCATATTGAGTCATGCGGTAGGGCTGAGCATTTGTTTGCAAGTGCTTCGCCACCGCTGTATCTGTGACATTTCAGCTCACGGTCTGGCAAGGATGATCCCCAGTTTGAGGGTGCGCCCGTCATAACTGTCGGCCGCCACCTACGTCGACATTCTGCAGCTGTCCAGCAGGGCTGCCCATTTCACTGTGCAATGCCTTATTTGAAGAATACTGTTTGGCGCAAATGCGCGTGTCGCTCTCGCTTTCGGCTTGGGGCAGGCTCAAATAAATATGGGCTAATTCTTCGATCGCACAACGGCACAGCCATCACAATGTCACTCTTTCCGACAGCAAACAGTGACGAATCAACCATTGAACTGACGGCTCGGTTTCACATGAGACTCATTGGCTCAAGACAGCTTAACCTTAAATAAGTGTGTTATTTGAACACTATCCGTAACATTATCAAGACACAAACCCATGATGACCATTACCTCGGATCGCCGGATCCCAGTTACGCATTCTCCCCAACTCAAACCCATGCGAGTCTGCGACGACCGAGTTCATCATTCCTCCAAGTTTGCGTACATCCTCTTCACTGCCCCGGAGACAGTGCCATGCTATTTGAAGAGGAAATATTAACATCAGGGCCATGTCGGCTGAGCTTTGACCGCGAAGCGCCCAACTGGCGAGGCGATATATTTCCAACGCCAGGTACTTCATTGTAGCCGGGATGTCTGCTCTGTTGTCGAGGGTGGGGCTGACCTGCAACCATTCGCAGGGCTGCGCAAGACACAGAAGCATAGCGTGGCTGATTGCAAGGGCCAAGAATTTTGACTTGTCCTCTGGAATGGGTGCGCCCACCGTCGCTCTGAGGTTAGGGTCTGTGGAACAAACCCACGGTATGCTCCGAAACCAGTCGTGCAGCCTGTCTACCAGAGCTTGTGTCCTATCTCGTAACGCTTCCCTTGCAGAAACATCTATTGGCGTGGTTTTCCGTATGTCGTCGTAATCTGCAATGATCCCAGGACACTGAGCGAACATATCAGATAACAGTGTCATTAAATCATGGGTTTCGCCTTCTTGCATGCACCGTTCGGTCTGCCACTGTGGCTCAGCGAGAAAGCAGTGACGACGCTGATGTCCAGCAGAAAGAGTCTACACGATACGTGTGAGTATTATCTCTAGGAGACACACGAGAGCCAAGTGTACTTACAATGTAATATCGTGAGAACAACAAGAGTACCCTTTCTTGCGGCGTCTTCCATGGTCTTGGGCCTTGTGTTTGTAACTAAAAACGTTAGGACAACATCGTAGAAAAGCAGTGAGAGACGTACCAGTCTTCCAAGTCCGTCATAATGCATCAGCCAGGCCGTGGGCTGCGAGAAAACGATATTCTCATAGAGGCAGAGGCACAA
Organism: Fusarium heterosporum; assembly: GCA_013396295.1. Lineage (NCBI taxonomy): Eukaryota > Fungi > Ascomycota > Sordariomycetes > Hypocreales > Nectriaceae > Fusarium > Fusarium heterosporum. The sequence continues at coordinate 2,648 of JAAGWQ010000180.1, read as the reverse complement.
AACACTTGCGATGGTGGTAACGTCTGTTGATTGGTTGCTAATATCCGCTTGAAGCTGTGTGAGGGACTGGGAATAAGCACGCAGGCCTTGTTGGCAGGCTTGATAATCATGATGTGATCTTCCGAAATACATTCCTGATAATGCCTGTATGCATGTATGGTGCAGTGCCGACTGCGGGGCCATCAACAATTGGTAAAACAATGACGATCCTTGCGTTGGGTCGTAGCCAGTAATTCCGGGAGCAAGCCTAGAGACGGTGAATGGTACAAAGAGAGAATCCCGCTGAGGTGACAAATGTACTATTTTTGAAATGGGGATTTTCCCGCATCTCGTCAGGACTTTGCTATCAGGGCGATCACGTTGTGCTGTGGCAGTAGCAGCCTTTGTGACAGCCTTTGTGACAGCCTTTGTAGCAGTCTTAGGTTTGCATACAACGTTTGAGAAACGGGTCCCTTCGTCGACAAACTTTAGCTGACTATGGTATCCCGAACAGTTAAGACCTGCATTTTTACACCGCTGGCAATGCGGTAGCTGTTCATCTGCTCAGGTCAGTGTCAAGGATTGTCAAGGGTCAAAGAAATATTCGCGAACCTACCGCATTTGACCTTGCGCTCAACACAGGTACCGCATCTCTTAATGCGTCTCCCGTGCCTTACCATGTGGAGACCTGATTCCGATGCCCCAGAGCTACTCAATTGGAAAGTTAGATCAAGCCCGTCAGGTACGATGGGCTGGTAGGGCTGTGGACGGATAGCTTGGCTGCAGAAAGGGGGTTCAAGATCGAACGGGGGCCAGGTCTTGAAATACCCCGTAGGGAAAATGATGGAACGCCAAAACGCCCCCAGACACAAATACAGTTAGGGTGGCTTCTGCAAATCGCGTGGAGCCGCGGTGCTCAGCATGCAAAAGCTGGTCAATGAGGGCCTCTCGCTTATAGAGGTGGATGTTCTAGAACAAGTCAGACTTGCCTCGGGGGCCGTACTCCAAACTTTCTAGACATCAGTATGAGGAGGGAAATTGAAAATTACCCAATTAGCATTCCACAGCGATCATATTGATACAGCCAATACAGCCAATGGCTCCCTACAAACGCCCAAGAGTCCCGGCGTACGGAGTAACGTCTAAGCGCGCTATTTATCAGCGCACAACGACACAACGTCGGGCCACACAGCAAAAGATCCTATGGGAAAATCGGTACGGACGAGACATTGGCGTCATTCACTATCAATTCACTGCAGCTGCGCATTGAGCTGAACTTTGCTGGATTTAGGCCTGCCCAGGCTAAGCAGGGATCTCTTCCTGAGCTGCCGGATGTGGCTAGACAGATGATGCGTCGACCGCCAGCTATCGGGGGGGATTGTCAAGACACGGATGTCCAAACTGGGTATGCCTGTGGGGAAGGCTTTCCAGCTGTCTTGGTGATGATCAAGGACTTAAATATTATTGTAAGATTTTAGATTGACGACTACGCTGAAATCTGTAAAAACTTGGTCAAGTCGACTCGCGATGCATCTCGTATTGGGTAGTCGCTAGAATTTTATTGCAGATCGGAAGCCCATCCTCAATAGTCTGGTCGTTGGCAAAAAGTAATTGGAGGCGATTGTCTAAGGCCTACAAATATAAATATCGAGTGGAATAGCCCTCATGACAATAGACGTTGAGACCGTCAAATCTCTTTTCCAAACACATTTTTCATCATGTATTCACCAGCCTACACTCTGCTCACTGCCATCAGCTTGGCATCTGTGATGCAATGCACCTTGGCACAAGCCACAATCACCGGGGACGGCATGGATGGCGCCGATAACTTGAAGTGCCCAGGTGTCCTCTCCATGACCGGTAACAACCAAGGTTACTGCTGCGTTGGTGGAGAGCTCGACCTCAGCACATGCGCTGGGTGGCCCATTTGCACTGGCAGCACCCGTGAACCCAGGCCCGTTACCTGTGCTACCAAGATTCCCATCACAGCGAAGGATTACAGTAAGCAGGTCCAAAGTGCAAGCTCAAAGTACTTGCAGGGTTCTGAGGCTTCGGCCACTGACTCCATGGCGTCGGCTACTTCCGCTGGTGGCAACGATAAACCAACGACTACGAAGACAAACTCTGCTGCTAGTGCCTCTGAAACGGACAACTCTTCGAATGCGAAGATGCCCGATTCGATGGGCGGAGTGATTGGAGGTATTCTAGCGATGTAGATGGTCTTGTAGTATTTTGGCAAGAAGCCTGCATCATATTTGGTGTATTAAGAAAAAACGTGTGCAACAGAATTTGAAGAAGACTGATATATCATCATCCTTGGAGGGCAGCTAGGCGGGTATCATCTTTGTTGTAATCACATAAGCCAAAGAATTGCACAGTCTTTCACCAAGTGCCACGCCTTCCAAGCTCCCGTTGATGTCAAGGTTCCAGAATGGTGTAATTTTCCTACACACCATGTTAGACTCAGTTTTCCAGAATTCTTTCCACATACGACCATACCTACCAGAGAACTCGGGATCCCGTCCGCTCTCCCATAGATAAGCTGGTAAGGGGCGGATTAGTAGTTGGGTCGGTGACGACCAGCGAATCCCCGCTGTTGTATGTAACTTTTGCTCTTTATTCTTTTTGCCTTTGTCTTCTTCCCTTTTCCTCTTCCTGGCCGGCCTCTT